>JAWPHD010002093.1:212500-275932 GCA_037043455.1 Cyrtodaria siliqua | reverse complement strand
TTGTTTTGGTCAATTCATACACATATAGCTATCTTATGACTCCACCCTCACCATCCCCGGAAGTCAATTTTCTTTTCCATTTTCCATCCGATCTTTATCCCACCCACCGACCCGACCAGATTTTTTAATTATTTGTTTTACATATATCTGTGTTGTTTTGGTCAGTTGATACACAAAACCTATGTTGCCCCCCCCCCCACCCCCCAGCCCGCCCCTTCCCTCCAACCCGCCCCCCACATCACTCGAGGCCTGATTTTTTGTTTTTTTAATTTTACATATTTCTCTGTTGTTTTAGTAAATTATTACACAAATAGCTATCTTATGCCCTCACACTATGATCACCACCAACCGAATGTATTTTATTTGTTTACTTATTAAATCTACACCTCTATCAATGATGCGCCTCCGACTGCCCCCATTGGTGTATGGGTTAATGGGCTCCTTGACACGGAGGACAGGGGGAGGGGAATTGCTTTCATTTGATCTTTCATTATTTAGATATGAACATTTTAATTTGAACGCAATCATTTATATATAAAACACTTAATTTAAATTCAGATACACAGATGAAATATCAAAAATCAATATCAATAAAACAAAACTGAAATAAGGACACAATAAACATTGCTAGATTCTCATCCCCTCACTCCCCGAGGTGCCTTTCGACGACACATTTCTCTAAAATGACAGCAGTTTTTAATTAAAACTGATACAAATTAAAAAATAAAATTGTACACCCTTCCCCAAACTTTACTATGATTTGTATGAGATTCTAACAATAATTTAACATCGGCCTAAATTTCTATACCCGCACCTCCCTCAACCCCAGCCCACCCACACTGCTTTAGCCCTGTTTTCTGATGGTATATACTGGGTTCTACCTTTATGTTATACTGACGTTCAATGAAAACGCACCATTAACTCAATATATTTTTGCTGTTTGATTATTCGCAAACCAATTGGAGAGAATAATAAATTATATAGCACTGGAGATCTGGAAGAATTAGTGTGATGGGTCAATTCAATTACCACTAAAACCACCATAACGTGTTTCAGTTGCCATATGCACTATAATAGGCCCCGTTAAACTTACAATATATTTATCGACTTTGATATATTTTGGTGTGGTAACCTCCACAACTTAGCTAATGTTAATTGTATAAACAATTAATATTATTTAATAAGATGATCTAAGGCTATAACAACCATGTATGTTGCTTACATACTTAGAAGCCGTTCTCTATTCGAAATGCGAACTGGCAACTGGCTGCCAGTTCGCGATTCGAACTGAATGTTAAATATATGCATTTATTCACCAAATAATGATTAATTTGGTGTGTGTTCATAATGAAATTTCCTATAAACAACAAGGCAGACCTGTTATATCCAATTATAAATATAAATTATAATAAATTATAATAATTATATAAATAAAATTTCGAACTGGCAGCTCTTTATTTGGATGAATCGGAAACTGGTTAAACTAAGACTGCACAATCGACTGATGTAAGGCAAAAGAAACAATAAAAAACTAAATCAAATGAAGAGTTTTTAAGAAAAAAACCCCACATAATGACTTCAAATAGTTCGCCGTTCGTTTGTGTGACTGTTCGTTTTGTGCAAATGTCTGCCAGTTCGTCATTCGGTAGAATTTGGTAACTGGCTAAACTAACGACGCTGAAGAGACTAATGTAGGTGATTCCAGAAGTAAAAACATCACTGTCGCGAACTGGCAACCAGTTACCAGTTCTCAGTTTAAATAGCAAACTGCGAACTGGCAACTAACTTTACGGTCATATAAAGTGTTACACATTCTACTTAAACTAGCTATAAACGTTGTCTGTATCGGGACAGATTTATAAACACATTGCTAAATACACAACGTTTGATACATTAACACATTTGTCATAGATGGGTAGGTGAATCTCGTGAACTGACTGTCCTTCAAATGCGGGCCGCACTTATGGCACACTTATATTAAAATGAATTGGATTTTATAGTCGCACCAACAGTTAATGTCATATGGTGACCTGTCAAGCTTCCCTTGGGGGAGGAAGACTCCAGGTGTCCCTCCGGGCAATGTTCGTGCATGGGCGGGCCCCTGGGTAAAACCGCCAACGTTCCGCAAGTCAGTTGGATAGCTTTCTCACATAAAGATTCCTAGGCCTACGAGGGATCGAGCCAACACCGGTGAGGGCAAGTGATTTCGTCATTACAAAACAGACAACACATACAACTAAAAACAATATACTTTTTCCAAATAAGTGTTTATTAATGAAATTGCAAAACATTTGATTTTGTATTTAAACTACGAAACACCATCTATATGTATCGCACCAGCATACTCTTGACACCTATCCCACAAGTCTCTCGTCCTCGATCCTGAATAGTAAATAAGACATTTAATATTGATTTACAGGCATATTATTACGCTCGACCTATCCTACATGTATGATTTCATAAACACCTTACCATTTTCACATTCACTTGTTTATCAGTTAAACATCTTTATATGTTGACATTCCCCTTAATATCAAATGCATTCCGCTATATTTGTGGCAAGTCCATAGTTTAAATGATAATTTATTCACAAGTGTTGTACAATTTACGCCGCTTTTTAAAAAAGGATCCAGAAAAAAAGATACCAGCTTGTAAAAATTATCTTCCCTTAACATCATTATATGAGTATAATAACTACCGATAAAGGTGATCCTTTGTGAGCAACAAACACAATTAACAGAATAAAGCAGCATACTCGGTTTTACTGAGTCTGTTCATGAGAAGTAGTGAAAGAAGCAACACCTCTCACGCCCCCTAGCACTTTCTTAAGCGGTATTCTACTTCTAAGGCCGTTAAAAACAAAATATGTGTTTATATAATGTAATAGTTTAAACAACAATGTAGATAAAAGCTGAATCATTCCAAATAAATATATTGACAACGTTCCTTTTTACCAAATATGTATCGGTACATTGTGACATATACCCATATAAACCACTACACAGTGACATGTCCATTTTACTTATAATAAATGAATAAATGGTATTTTATGGCACGTCGACACATAAGTAGGTCATATTGTGCGCAAAAAATTGATGAAAGATGAAGAAATGAAGTAGTAATTAAAAAATAATGTAAATATATAAAGATAAAACTGTTTAAAAAAAAGGGATGATAAGAACATCTACATTATGACATATAATTTATTGAGTGACGCAAGACATCGTCGCGGTATTATTGCATGACAGGCGGAAGCTAATGTTGTTTCTTTATTCATGTTATTTGCTTTCTAAGTTTGCGCTGCGAAAAGTTTGATGATGGCAGTATTAGATGGACATTCAAAAGCACGTGCACATGACATGTCTTATACACTTACGCTCTTTCGCAGATTGGGTGATAATCTTTATTACAAGGTTCGTCAGTCCATGCATTCCAAACAGAATAGAATACTGCGCAATTTGCCGAATGTCCATCGTTAGGTTGTCCTGGGTACCAGTCAGTGTAGGTGGCAACTTCATCTGTGTCATACCAACGCCAAACGTCCTCTATCATTTGATCAGTCAGGCCCATCCACCAAAATGAGTCTGCGTATCATTATAACAGTAGGTACAAAAGTGAACAGGAAATGTAACATTCACAGAACACAGGCAGCCAAACAAAATACAAACAATATAAACAAACAACAATTACGAGGAAACATAGACGCGATGTGTTGGACACCACAAACATAAAAGGGCAGACAATAAGGGTACCGCATTAAAACGCCACTAGGGGTTTAAACCAGGTTGTAGGATACCATTACTTATTCAAAGGAAACCGTCCTGTCTTACTTATTATGTTATTTAAGCTTTAAATGACCCCGACAAAACTGTTCAAAAGAAAATTCTCCAATATATACTCGTTCAAATTATGTTGCATTTTTAACGGAGACACTCCAAATGTATGCTATGGTATATGTATTAATTAATAGTGCTTTCGCAATAATAATCCATGCAGAAGATTTCAAAATAAATAATCAAATCAGGTATTCAAAGTTACTTAGATCAAAATTATCCAATCACACGGGTAATTAAATCCGGTATACAGATGTATCTGAATTAATTACACATACTAACGCTCCTTTAGATTAAGATGTTAATATATAAATTATATATTTGTTAAACCCACAAGGATGTTATATAATAGCAAATATATATTAAATAATCTATATATTTCAATTGATCTAGTTATTTGAATCCGTAAAGTACTCTGTTTATAGAGGATCTGACATGAGTTGTCATTTCATACAAAATTGTATTAAACGAGTTCAGGAATGTGTTATTAAGCGAGCCTCCGGCGAGCTTAATAACACATTCCTGAACGAGTTTAATAAAATTTTGTATGAAATGACAACGAGTGTCAGATCCTTTTTATCACATGGCTCAAAAACGACAAGAAACTACACATTATTGCTTGTGGTGAATCTACATACGGCGGACTGTTACCCTCACAACATCGCTGATTCAGTGCTATATCCACGGACTCCACAGACTAAACGGGTGTTCCAGGACATTGACTAGACGAACGTACTGACACTGCACTTGATTCGGTCGCCTTGTTTTACACATGGTTAATATAAGGAAATACGTAATGGGTATATTATACGGAATACAAGCAGTTCCATGTGATAAAATATAATACGCATACACTGAGATACAAAACATGCGTGTTATTGGGTTTAATCCGTTTTAACCGGTATTAACCGGTATCATGAACAAACGTCCAATTTGCCTGTTTATGATTTTAGTACTTTTGAGCATGTATAGTTTTAGGACCAGGAACTAATGGTTACAATATTAAAACATGTTAATATATAATATACCTTTCATTTGAGTCAGGAAGCTTTTAATGAACTTGTTTTCTGCATCGGTTTCTACATGTATAGTATTAAGACGATGAACTAATGGTTACAATATTAAAAAAATGTTAATATATGATATACCTTTCATTTGAGTCAGTAAGCTTTTAATGAACTTGTTTTCTGCATCGGTTTCTACATGCACAAGGTGGGAGGTATGCTGAGAGCAAAAACGCTGAAAACAACAACAACAACATGATCCAACATAAGAATCTACTCGAGCTGGCAAACATATTCATATATTCCATCAGATATTACATACAACTTGGTACTGTTAAGGAAACCATCATCATCTACTGCAACTGGTAGCGGACGAGCATTATTTCACGAGTTTTATCAATTGGTCATGCATATATGCCTATGATCAGAAAATATATCTTGACACAAACGGTAGATTAAAAATAGGTTACGTCAATTATAAAGTCCAACATCACTTTCCACAGATATGCAAATCAACATATGTCGCCACAATTATTAAAATATAGATATACAAATCGAAAGGAAAAGCAGCATTCAAGGACGACAGTCAACCACAAACACAAACAGAAACAAATAATAAATATAAAGATGAATACAAGGCCAAATAAGACATCACAAACACAAAAGGGTTGACAATAGGGCTACCGCCATGGTACGGTCAGTGGCAAAAAAGCCCGCTGGGGGTTTAAACCAGATTCTAGGGTGCACCAAACCTCACACTTACCCTACTGTCAACCCAATAAAACGGAATAGTGTAAATAAAGAAATCCCCACCATGAACTATTCTCTAACCAACAAGGCAGCATTAATAGGCAATATAAGTAAAACACAAAGATGCTCGTGTATATATAAATACAAAAACAAATAGCCTAGAAAGCCACAAAGAATTTACTCAGTGACTTGACAGAAGCCAGAGCAACAAGAGAATACACCATTGAGGACACGACAAGACAAGACTGCAGACAAACATCAGTTACTTAAAGCAAAAATAGCACCAACAGTGACGGGATATGTATAGTTAATGAGCTCAAATGACAGGATAATATAGTATATAGTATAGGCTATACCGATTATATAAATGTTCGACTGTCTCTAAAAACTTAAATACAATTTAGACGACACTGATAATAAAACATGTATGGTCCTACTTTATTACGTACTTGATGAATTACAGGAAATTTGTATTTTCAAAACAGGTTTTAACGGAGGATACGTCAACACCAATAAAGGCAAATCAGATGGTAGCATACAACCGATACAAATGATTTTTTTGTCCTTAAAATGTTATTCGAGATTTGGCGCCAAAACAGGAAAACGCTGTCAACCAACAACATATTGTTAAAACAAACAACAGTACAATCCCGGAGACCAAACAAGTACCACATAAAATATTATCCTCTTTGGTTGTTCGATGACCCGACATATTGTAAACCCTATGATTACGTGTACCTTAACCATGAACATTATCCCAAAAGTCGCAATATAAGGCAAAAATCGATGCGTAGAATAAAACATTTCTGTTTAGCCTTAGTTCGGGTAACATCGATACATATACGCTTCGGAATATATGTGATAAAAAAGTACATCCACGGAACAGGACTTGAACCACAGAAGTTGCGCTTTTAGGTTATGATGGATGCACGTCTAACCACTAGACCACGGCTATTTATTGGTATGTTGTAGCATTTTTAACACTAAATAGGCATTACGTAATAACTAGCGCACACACACAAACTCATCAAGCGTTAAATAACAATAAATAATGATAAAGGTGACCCTTTGGCTCCAACAAACACAATTAAGAGAATGAAGCAGCAGACTCGGTTTTACTGAGTCTGTTCATGAGAAGTAATGAAAGAAGCAACACCTCTCACGCCCCTTATATGGTTGGTTTAAGGCGGAATGTTAGTTCCATATTGGCAACATATAGTATAACACCAGGAATGGTAATATACACGTTCGCCGAGATGGACTCTATATTTATTGATTCATCTTGTGTTGCGTTCAAATAGGTTAAGCTATTTTGCCTCTTAATAAATGGTAGTTAGTATAACATTTTCCCAAGAAGCGTTATAGCTCAGTGGATAGAGTCCCGAAAGAGGCTTTACTTTTTCTTCAGTAACGCATAATGTTACCTGTGTACAGGTACGATGTGCACTGGTGGATGTATATACAATAAATGATGTCCTGCGTTATTTTTGCTCGCTTAAATACCCGATTTCGACATGAGCTGGTGAACATGAAGTTACAAATAAATACACGCCTACAAAGAAGAAATCGATTGATATAGAGACTGTGTAGCTTTAACGGCTTATTCTCTTGTTGATATGGCTACTGTAAGTCCATTGATTACTTACACTGTCCCATTTAATGTGATAACACTCGAGTAAAGGTGTGGTTTGGAGCACCATGGAACCTGGTTTAAACCCTTTGCGGCATATTTACAACTGACCGTTCCGATGCGTTGCCAATGTTGTCAACCCTTTCATGTCTATTTTGTCGCATACTTTGCCTCTATTTATCGTCATAATTATGTTTGTATCACTACAGGTTTTATTGACTTTTATATCTGCTTAAACTTTCGTTGTTCTATGAATGCTACATTTCCTAGTCAACATGTATGCCTACATGTACATCTGTAGCTTTTAATATATGTGCAACTATACACAAGCAGACAAACAACTATGAGATGAAATACTTATCAACAGTACCTCTGCCTCAGTGAAGTGAGTTTTTTTCAGCAGAAAACAAATAACACGACTGGTCAAAATCTACCCATCCATCTGGACACCTTGCCTGAACATAACCTGCAATATTGAAATAATTTAAAGTAATGACAGATAAAAATATCGGAATAGGAAAGCAGCATTCAAGGACGACAGTCAACCAAAAACACAAAAACAAACACGCAAACAGACAAACCAGAAGGCAAAAGTAATAAGAAATGCAAGCGACATCACAAACACAAAAGGGTTGACAATAGGGCTACCGCCTTGGAACGGTCAGTGGCAACACAGGCCACTGGGGGTTTAAACCGGTTCAAGGGTGCACCAAACCTCACACTTACCCTACTGTCATCCCATTAAAACAGGACAGTGTAAATAAAGAAATCCCCGCCATGATCTAATCTCTAACCAACAAGGCAGCATCAATAGGCAATATAAGTAAAACACAAATATGCTCGTGTAAACATAATACAAATAATCAATAGACTAGAAAGCCACAATGAAGGTACTCAATGAGTTGGCAGAAGCCAGAGCAACAAGAGAATAAACCATTAAGGGCACGACAGGAGAGATCATAGACAAACATCAAAGGCCACCGTCCCAATGGGCTTTAGGTAGGCGTCATCATAGGGTCCACAGCCCGTCCGGTCATCGTACAATTAAAGAGGAAAGCATAGTGGCGAACTGTAAAAGGGTCCACCACCAAGCATGCAGTACGCTGCAAATGATAGGGTCATAACCTCTTTTGATAACCTTTTTAACAAGTTTAACAAAGATAGTATAAAAGTGATCATGACCAAGAATCTTACGAAGTTTATAAATCACATCACCATAGAAGTCAGGCTGTGATAGTCCTTGTCGCAAAAGAGTCCTTAAATTACTTTTATATTTGGAAAGAAGATCAGGGTTACGATAATAAAATTTTGCAAAGGATTTACGAAGTTTATGGTAACGGTAACCCTGAAGCCTGATAGTAGATTTGTGTCTTTATTAGATATAATGTAGTTCTGTCTGATAATGGATACGCATTTCAGAGTTTGTTAGTATAAATGTTGTATTTTCATAACAACTGTTTACATTTTTTAATTGTCATACAATACTGGGTGATGTGAGTTTTAGAACCAAACCGAGCTATAGTCACGTTACAAACCTATTTTAAAAACTCAAATTCAGTATAGCCAAACACGAATATCAGTATTTCAACTTAAAACAACCTATCAATACTTGATAATTAGTTGCACATTCAAAGCAATAAAAAGTAAAAGGTAATATCTGCATATAAAAATGACTCTCCACCCACCCCGCACACAAAAAGACAAATAACCTTAGAGAAGATGTATAATAAAACTATTTAGTATCAGTTCTTGAACTGAACTAGTATTTAACGACTCATCAACACATCAAAGATGATTTAAAACTCCCTTGAAGAAAGAAGAAGGATATATGTTAATGCGGAACTCGTCCTAATTTAACTAACGAATACATCATTATGGTTTATTAACGTGCTCGGTGTATAAACACCGATACACGGGATCGCCGGTTTACGTCCTCATCGGACGGAGGAGGCCAAGGGTACGTGTCTTGCCCACGAACACACCAACGAAACGCAGGGGTTTCTGTGAGGCTGTACCAGGTTCTACGGTTTCAAGTGCATCACGATATTCACAGGATCACGCCAGTCCCATATATTTAGACCATTAAACGATCATATGGTAATGGTTCGAATGCCGCCCAGAGCCACTATGTTTTAATGAAATAGATTCGAAAGCAGTATTTGCAGTTGTTATCCCTACGGAGAACATGTGCTATTTAAAGGTCCGATGTTTGACTTATATATCGCCTTTTGGGTTGTTCGTTAATACAGAAAATACTTAATTTGTGACAAAGTCGATTCATATTCAGTTAGTCCCATTTAAAATAAAGGGTGAACATCATTAACTAACTAACTAACCGACTTTTTCACATAGTGTCACTAGAACACAAGATAATGTGGAAAGTAAAATTTACACACGAAATACCGTTATCTGACATATGTAGGTCATACAGCCCAAAAACAGTTATTATAGAGTGTGAACATCGTTGAAAATATTGTAAATATAATCCATAGTATTGCTGTTTGATCAATCGATACCGAGTACTTTTAAAGTGCTCGCATGTTTGAAGTTGTATTTGACTGCCAACTGAATGCTCTTGAAGATTGAATATATTTTATTGATTTTGGTAAACATTACTTTGTGTGTTGTGGTGAAACGTTGCAAGAATACCAGTTTTGCTCACAGAAGTTGATTAATTTAATTGTAATTATTGTTACAACCGATACACTCTAAATTAAAACTGAGAAAGAAAAGGGTTTTACTCAATAAGGACGTTATTCATTTAGCGACTTCGTTAACCTATAATTACTGATATACAGAAGTTCTTTTTAAAAAAGTGAAATAGAAAGCCGATGTTTAAGAACAACCAATACATACTCAAAGTGAGATCGTTTTAGAAGTAACTAAAAGTAGATATAAACGTCGACATGTAGCGGTCAAAGACCACAGACAACCAAAAACACGCATGGAAACGAACACATTACAAGGATAAATAGAAGGCAAGAAGACATCACAAACAAAGCAGGGTGGACAAATCTAGGGTGCAACATACATCACACTTACTCTATTGGCATCCCAATAAAACGGAACAGTGTAAATAAAAAAGTTCCCTGGCAAGCTATATTATCTAACAAACAAGGCAACTAAGTATTACACATAGATCATTTATATATGGATATAAAACAATCATCAGACGCCACAACAACAAGAGAACAAACCATTAAGGGTACAACAAGACAATATTTAAGAAAAAAAACCAAACCCAGGAATTATGTGGTCATCATCATAGGGTCCACAATCTGTTCAGTCACCGATCAATCAAAGAAAAAAGCATTGTGGCGAACTGTAAATGGGTCAACCGTTAAACATGCAGTGCGTTGCAAAATATAGGGTCATTACTTCTTTTGATAAACCTTTTAATAGGTTTAATAACGATTGTATGAAGGTGATTATGCCCAAGGATCTTACACAGTTTGTAAATCCCATCACCGTAGAAGTCAGGTTATGAGTCCTTGTGGCAGAAGAGTTTTAAAATAACTGTTATGTTTTAAAAGTAAATCTTGGATACGATAATACAATTTTGCAAAGGTTTTTCGAAGTTTATTGTATATGTACGGTAGCCTTGATGAAGTAGCTTCTTCGTTACACAAAAGTTGCCTTTTCTTATGTTGTTGTTACTTATGCTGCTGCTGCAACTGCTAGTGATGACCGATGTTGTTTATAGTGTTCGAGATGTCGAGGATGTACTGCATGGTGATGACGCTATTTGAGATTTCGCTCATCATTTGGCGGTTACACAAATATTACAAATATCGAAGTCATCAAATCGACTGCAAGCTCTAGAAAAAACGAATAATCCCCATCAATGTGGGGAGTAATTAACAATATAAAATTAAAATCATCTCTCTTGTCACTGATTTTGCAAGTTATTTCTCCATTTGCAATAGAGAGATATAAATCGAGAAAAGAAGCGACAGTATCAGAAATGTTAGGTGCACTGAAGTTCTTTACGATAGATACAATGTAGTGTTAACCATAGTATAACATAAAGGCTTATCAGTGTTCAATATGCCGTCCACGGCAGATAGGTGTCATGAAAGGCTTGAATATATCTGCATGAGTATCATGTCAAGGGATGAATGCGAATCAAGTGTAACTATATATAAATAAATGGCAATATACAATAGCTTCTTGTTGAGCCCTCGATTAACATATTAAGTTGATGCCTATCATTCGAATTGATTTACCCAAACATGCTGTCACAGTAATCAAGACAGACCAGACGGTAGGTACTGCCATCTTTTCTTCTGGTACATTAATATAAATTGTAACATCTGATAAGAATATAATATAACACCGATAAGAACTATGACAATGCCTCAACATCGACTAAAGCTTGCTTCTGTTATCTTTGCTAATAAATCATCATTTGTAATAGACACCAATTATAACTTAAATAGCTGATGGCTTTATTTTAACATTTGAATGTTAACAATATACAAACGATGAATAGACATTGTATGAGATACATATGAACCATAGAAAATAAAGATAAAGTTTATCAGGGTTATTACTTACTCCTTTGGGATCAAAATAGAATACTGCGTAAGCATGTGCTAGGGAGCGTAGAAGTTTGTACCTTATTAATATATTACCTCTCTTGAACAGCCTCAATAAAACCAAAATAAGTATAAAAGTCGAACAAGAAATGCAGTTTTCACAGAACACAGTAAACCCCCAAAACACGAAACTGCTACTTTTCTCCCTAGTTTATGTTTGATGCTTCCAAGATATTCCATTTCAGTATTTATTATTATTTATATAATTCGGGATGGTACGTTTTAACTATTGATTCATTATTATTTTTGAACATTTGAATTTTATGATTTAATTTGCCGTATCAATTTCAGTATACATTCTAAATCATATTTAACATAATATGACACATGTTTAATTCTAAATTATCTCAATATGTAGATAACATATAACATATAAATTGCCAAATGTAGCACACATTTTATACTCGTAATACACTGCTGGTAATCGGGGGAGCTACCTCCGTTTGGAGGTATATGGGAAAAGGTTCCAATGTCACTTCCGGGCTAACCTCAACGCTAAAAATGTCTTCTTTTTATTTTCCTTGAATTATTCGCGATTGCAGGTCCGTGTGCTTATGTTTAATGATATATAGGGTCCTATAGAAACCACAACGTCCGAACGCAATGGCATCGTAGGTCCGCACTGTACTGCAAACAAGGACTTGATGTTATAGACTTCAATGATCGAAATCAAGTTATTACAAGTAAACTTCTTCAGCAGGGTATTCGTTATCACAAACTACGTAGATCTTTCTCTAAATTCTACCGCCACAACGAGGGCCTGCTGGAAAAGTACAACACCAACCTTAAAACACTTCTGCGACTAGGCATATCACAACCCTCATTTTATGGAGATGTGGTCTATAAACTTCGAAAGTTAAAGGGGTCTGACGGGTTTCCTGACCGCTTTACAAATTTAATCAGGAAGTTCGTCAGAAAAGGATATAACCCTTTGGTTTTACAGCGCATTGCATGTTTAGTGATTGACCCCTATACAGTCAGTCATTACGCTTCACATTTCACTTGTGCGATGACTGGACTACCTCTTGGGACTCTATGATTGTACCTACTGAAACCCCAACTAAGAGAGGTGGGTGCATGAGCTTTCGTCCCTCGGGTTTTCTGGTCGTACCCTAGATTGGTTTTCTCTTTAGCTGCAACTACTATGGTTTTTTCAGTACGATTCTGGATACATCCTGAGATGTTTATTATTTTGTATGTATATCTTTAGTTGGTTTCTCTGGATGTGGACTTTATTGTTAGAGATTTCCTTTTGATGGGATGTAGTTTTGTTTACACTGTCTTGTCTTTTTGGGCGCTGAAGACAGGATAATAGCGAGGATCGTGCGCATATAAAATCGATTCAAGCTAACCAGTAGGCCTTATTGCCTACTGACCGTTCCAAGTCGGTAACCCTGTCTTCAACACCCTTTCTGTTGTTTTTTGTCTCTTTCATTGTAATTTCAAGTCCTTGTTTGCAATACAGTGCGGACCTACGATGCCACCTACGTTCGGGCGCTGTGGTTTCTAAAGGACCCTATATATCATTTTGAAACTACAATGAAAGAGACAAAAAACAACAGAAAGGGTGGTGAAGACAGGGTTACCGACTACAACAGTGTACCAGTCATTTCTACTAGTGTATATTATGGTTGAGCGACGTATCAAGACTAGCGAAAATTGAATTTATAACATAATTTGTGATCATGGTGACGTGATTAACAAACTTCGTAAGATCCTTGGTCATGATCACTTTCCTACTATCTTTGTTTAACTTGTTAAAAGGGTTATCAAAAGATGTTACCACCCTATCATTTTGCAACGCACTGCATGTTTAGCGGTTGACCCATTTACAGTTCGCCACTATGCTTTCCTCTTTAATTGTGCGTTGACCGGACAGGCTGGAGACCCTATGATGACGTTTACCTTAAACCCAAAAGGACGGTGACGTTTGATGTTTGTCTACAATCTTGTCTTGCCGTGCCCTCAATGGTTTGTTGTCCCGTTTTATTGGGATGACAGTAGGGTAAGTTGGAGGTTTGGTGCACCACACAACCTGGTTTAAAACCCCAGCGGCCTTTTTGCCATTGACCGTTCCAAGGCGGTAGCCCTACTGTCAACCGTTTTGTGTTTGTGATGTCTTATGTGACCTTTTATTCATCTTTAAAGTTGTTCTTTGTTTCTGTGTGTGTTTGTAGTTGACTGTCGTCCTTGAATGCTACATTTCCTGTTCGATTTTTATATCTACTTTTAATTTCACTGTGTGAACATTCTAAGGATAATTTATTGTCAACGCTTACAACAGTTTTCATGGACATGAAACACAAATCACGAAACCAAGTGCTTATTAATGTTAAATGTAGGTATAAAAGTGGAACAGGTAAAGTAACATTCACAGAACTCAGTCAACTCAGTCAACCAAAACCACGCATACAAAACAAACAATACTTACCAAACAAAAGCAAAGTAAACGATACAACAAACACAAAATAGTTGAAAATAGCGGTACATCCTTGGAACGGCCACCAACTGCTTTTACTAAATACTGACCATATTTGTGTTCGAGTATGTTTCTCTGATGACACAACCAAAGTATGTGTGTTATTAAACGTGGCACTCATGTGCGATTGTAAATACCAGGTTGTTTGTATTTTCAGGATTGTTGTGTTTGCATGTGGTGGTTGTGTGTCTGAATCGTAATGTAGCGTGGACCATTTGTACGCACTTCACTCCGGTAGTTAAACTGAGTCAAAGCCGTCATTACTACATTCTCTAAGAATATCGAACCCCTCGGGGACCTTTCTAAACTGGTTTTAGCCATATCAGGAGCGTTTTGACGTTTGGTATGGCTTATATTGCCTACTAATGCGGCCTAATTTGTTAGAGATTATAACCTGGAGGGGATATCTTTATTTACAATGTCCCGTTTACTCGGATAACAGTATGGTAAGAGCGGGGTTTGACGCACCCTATAACCTAGAACCACAGAGGATTGTTTGGCCACTGACCGTTCAAAGCGTTAACCCTATTGTCAACCCTTGTGTGTTTGTGATGTCAGGTATTTATTTTTTTATTCGTCTTCATAGTTGTTGTATGTTTATGTATGTGTTTGTGGTTTACTGTCGTCCTTGAATGCTACATTTCCTGTTCGATTTTTATATCTACTTGTACATTTGGTTCTCTTGAGTTTATTTGCAAGTCTAAGTATAAGGTATTGCCAAGGTAGTAATCTAAAACAGACTAATGTGGGACTTTTTGGGGGTCATCTGTCTGTTGAACGTGTTGCATTATTTAGAGATCCAGAGCAACATGCTCGTTTATATGTAATTACAGATTTGTGTCAATGTCAAAGTCGTTTTCTTAAAAATCAAAATTTGGTATTTACATTTGTTTTGTCCTGTTATTCCATTAAAACACCAAGTTATTCCGCCTGATTCTGGCCTTCTTATCTATCGATGTTTAATATACTAGCTAGGTTCTTTTGCAGGTAGATTTACATGTTTCTCAACTGTTTTAACGTATATCTTTTGAAAAAACGTGTCTCTAGTAAATGCTGAATATGGGTCAGATAATGTGTTTGGTTACTGTCAGTATTATTACGGTATTTTTTATCGAGCTCCTCAGTGTAATGGAAATTTTATTGATTGTTTCATATCAGAATGTTTGTAAAATTGATGTCAAATAAGAGAAAAGTGATTCCCATTTACCATAGGTTATACTACTTAAAGTTAAGTGTTTAATTCATAATATGTCTTTTTTGGAGAACCAAGTTTTACTAATATAAAAACAAGTTAGAATACAACTTAAATTTAAGTTTGTAAGTAAGTAGCTAAGTATACATTTAAATATGTTAATGAAACCGGTGGCTGATCACCTAACGCTATGCACCTCAGAGAATAACTAACGCACTCGTAAGTAATATGATTGCCAATATAGATGGAAGATATAACGCATTTGCTTGAGAAAAAATACACGTGTATTCAGAATTAGTAGTGTATTGTGGTATACTATAATTCAATTTTTGTTATCTTTTCATCCTACAGGGATTGTATGATATTCACTGATCCAGGTTTTTGCGTTTGTGGTTGACTGTCGTACTTTAATGCTACATTTCCTGTTCGTTCGATTTTTTTTTTTATCTACTATTTAAGAAAATAAAGAATAATTGCATACTACTGCTACTTAGTAGTTTATTAGTTTGACAATTACAACGATAGCTTCATGATACCAATGTCCTGGTGTATCCTCGGCCAAGTCAACACCCTCAACCACAGCACTCGTTATCCAACAATGGCCTCTGTGTC
This sequence comes from Cyrtodaria siliqua, assembly GCA_037043455.1. Lineage (NCBI taxonomy): Eukaryota > Metazoa > Mollusca > Bivalvia > Adapedonta > Hiatellidae > Cyrtodaria > Cyrtodaria siliqua. Next base: position 259,834 of record JAWPHD010002093.1, on the reverse strand, counting down.
CTGTCTAAATACAAAATTGACAATCCTTTATTTCAACAACTTAAAATGAAATGTTATTAAACTTAAGTCATTATATCATACAATAATATAAAGCATAACAAATTTAATATATAGAGGTTCTTACATGAGTACTCATTCATTATTGGATTTATTTAAGAGTTGGAAAAATGATATAATGCGAGGCTCTTGCCGAACACAATATCATCGTTGCTAACGAGTTTAATAAATTCAATAATGAATGAGAACGAATGTTAGATTATGTTTATCACATAACTCACATCTCGACTTTTATTGCATTTTGCCTGTAGTTTTAACACTCGAAACCGACATTAACCGTCGTAATTGGATCATAGTCATTATCGATATTTTTTGACAGTGCATACTAGGCTAATTTGCATACTTATATAACTAGTGGTATATCGAAAATATAGAATGGTGTTATTCCACTCCCACATCGTAAGTTATGTGATATATATATATATCAAAACTGTTTAATGATAATAATTCAACCATCGGTATATGATTTGTCTGCTTAAATTGTCACAAGCGCTTTCACCATTTTATATGGTCTTCATGTTGATTCTGACATTTTGAGTTTGACGTTAACGTCATAACAATATGCGTAAACAAGTAACGTCACGTAATAACGCTAATAGCCACACGTTATTTTATCGCGTTATAAAAACGTTTAACAAAAACAGATTAAAGTATAACAGTACACTTGATACGTATATATGCATTTGTCATAAGATGTCTCATTATTAATAGTTTAACGTTTGGGACAGGTCTTTTACGCAGTTTACATACCGTAAACACAAAAAATGCATTTCCTTTAACGCTATCATCTATATCTGGAACAGATAATGTTGTTGTTTTTGTATCTAGGTCGAGCACGTGTATTTGCTTTGGAATGTGGACATTTCATGACGTATGGTGACGGACCAGTATTATTACGGTATTTTAAAACATAGCTGTTACAAGATATTATTCTAAATGTGTGGAACTGCTTATCTGTTTAATTAAAAACTGTAAAACACGGTTTAAAGCAACCATAAAGTAAAGGATAAGCCTGCCTGACTTACATACATTCTTTTGATTCTAGAAAAAATGATTCTAGTAAATGGTACCCTGCATAAGGGACCAAGTGATGGTATTTCAGTTAATTACACGAAGTCAGTCACCAGCGCAATGTTCCCTGTTGGAATTTGGAACAGATTTATTTCGGTCAGTAAGCAGATTCTGGAAGATCGATCGTTTCAAATAGAGTAGACAATGTCTGTAAAATCGATCCTTTCAAATACAGCCAGCAGGGTCTGGCTGTTCGATCCGCCCATATAAAATAGGCATAGTCTGGAAGATCGATCCGCCCATATACAATAATCATAGACTGGAAAATCGATCCACCCAAATTCAATAGGCATAGTCTGGAAATAGACTCGCCCATATACAGTACAGTAGGCATGATCTGGAAGATGGATCTGACGATTACAGTAGCAGGCCTTCAGCTGAAGGGGTTGGTCGGTACCATCTCAGGTGGCAAATTCTAACACTAATTTTTGAGATGGATGATTCCTATAGATAATAAATCACCCGGGTAGACTTCTGGGGTGCACAGTTTATGTCCCGATTTTGGGGCAAAATCATCAAAAGAACTAGGTATGATAAGGGCCCATTTTGGCCCCTATTTAAATTTTGATAAAATATGCATAGACAAAAAATCGCTGAAAACTAGAATATATTTTTAAAAATATATCAGAGTATATGTTAAATTATTTTTTGGTTTTATATTGAACAGTATACTTTGATCCAACAAGTGTATTTTTTTCAAAGGTAGAAGTTTATTATTTTTTATATAGAAATCTAAACGAAACTGTAAATAATGTATTTTATCACATATTGTGTCAATACTAATTAGCTTGATCCCATATCAGAAGTGAATATTCTCATGGATAAACAAGGGTGACAAACTAATTTTGGAAATTCATTTTAAAGATGGTACATCACGCTTTTTAAGCAAAAGAAATGTTCCAATCCATGTTAAAAAGAGTATATTTATTTAGTTAACTGTCTTTTTGGTTATAAAATTTCGAATTTACCATAACCAATTTACCAGTCAATTCAGCCATAAGATGTCAGTCTGTCTGTCTGTCCCCTCCCTCCACCTCTCTCTCTCTCTCTCTCTCTCTCTCTCTCTCTATCTCTCTCTCTCTCTCTGAATAATGCAAAAGCTACCTCACCCTCATTGTCATTTTGCAATAGTTTATCTCTCACCTGATCAACTTGCACACCTGAGCATTTTAAATCATTTACCGAAAACAAAGAATGAATGAAGTCGAGTTTTATGTACCGTTAACACATCTTATTAGGTCAGCAAAAACACGTCGGTAATATGCACTGATGAGTAAATTCACTAACAATATGCATTGATGAGTAATACAAACATATAATGCGGCAGCAAGAGCTGTTTGACCCTCTATTCAAAAACATTCTAAATCACTAGCGAAATTTAGTTGCCATCCTAGGCCTACAATTTGGTGATTTTTGGTGATTTTGGGTATTAGCTCTTTCATATCGTGTTTTCAGGATTCATGCATGGCAGTGTCTGTGATGAGTCTCATCACTTTGCACAACACATTTGATATTTAAAACTAAACATGATATCCCTTGGTAGCAGACTCGGTATTATTGAGTATATTCATGAGATAATATGAAGATGAGTAATATAAGATGCAACACCTCTCACGCCTCCTAGCGTCGACAGAATTCTAAATTCATTAACGTTTGTAAGAATTATTTTACAGGTAAATTATTCTAATTCATCGGTTAAAATCTGTATTTATTACCCACTTATATCCCTAGTCGCTAAAAGAAATCTTGCGTAGAAGGCTTGAGCGATAAGTTTCATTATTTGGTTTTAATATACCTTGTCCTCTTGCTCCTGATTTCAGATATAGTGGACAGGCCGGGGACTCTATGACAACGAGTTTCTAAATTATGTAAGGCAAGATGCCCTTCACTACGTTTTGTCGTGCCCTTAACGGTTCCACTTGATGCTCCAACTTCTGACAATAAAAGTAGCATAAAAGTTGACTTTTGACAATTCATTGAGTACATTTGAAATAATCTCATTGGTTTTCATTTATTTGTTATACATTTTATACATTTTATTTCTTAAATGAATTTCTTTTCTTAAATGAAAGGGGTTATTCAAGGGGGGATTATTTTGATTTACACTGTCTTTATGTTTAGGGATGATAGCAGGGTACGAGCGAGGTTTGTTGCACCCTTGAACCGGTATATCCTCTAGATCATGATGGTCAACTACTGTTCCAAGGCGGTACCCATGTTGTTAACCCTTGTTTGTGATTTACTTTTTGAATTGCTTTTGATTTACATTATTTTGAAAGCAGTGTGTGTTTTGGGATTTACTGTGTTCTGTGAAAGCTACATTTCTTGTTCGACTTTTATGCTATTTTATATTTCCTATTGTAGTGACTACGTTCTGTGGATCTTGTCGGTGGTTATACCTTTGCTCTCATTAAACCACATTTCATGTAAATTGGGTTTTCATTCAAGGTATATGAGAAAGTCTGTTTTCAGCAGTTTTTATAATCGAGTGATTCCTTGAAGTTCATGCATGTGCCTCACGGAGAATGAACCATTTATAAGCTTTTTCATGTTTTGAATTTAACAGGAATCCTTCCAAATGTGTTACGAGAACCAGGATCTGCTATATTTTAGATTTTGAGCTCCAGTGAGCAAAGGTTACCCTATCGTGAATCTGAAAGGATGCCAATGCTCATTTCAGTTTGCTTCCCTTGATGCACGGATCAACCGAGAAATATTTTCATAGGTCTATACACGTATAAGGACATCCAATGTGATGACAAATCTGAATTGTCCGCCTGTAAGAGGATGTGGTAGACCTACTATTACCTCAAACTCAAATGGCTTTTGTTTTGTTATTAAACTAATTGGCGAAGGGCTTCATATATACTGGATCTTGAGCGAGTTCCCATTTCATATAAGATTTATGAAACGAGTTATGAATTATTTTAATTTTAACGAGCCTTTTGGCTTTAAAAATAATTCATAATGAGTTTCATAAATCTTATATGGAATGGGAACGAGTTAAAGATCCTTTTTATCATATAACATTGCAATCAAATTAGTAAAAATGAATTCAGATAGACATAGAACCGCCATGACGTCAGACACACTTTAGCGCCAAAACGTCATGAAATATGTGACGTCGTAACGTCGCGTCTAACACATAACGTTGCGTATAAAAGAGTTCCTGTTTTACCTCTTTACAAAATAGCAGTTTACGCCAACTTTTTAACAAACCAACAACAATGTTTTGTATAACGTGCATTATTTTTATTAGCTGTCACAAATTATAAGTTTAAGACTCAGATCTTGGTGAATCTGTAATAAATAAAATAGTTTCAGTTAATAAACTTGCGAAGTGTTACAGGTTTAACTCAACCAATCAAAATCGTTCCAGGTTGTATTACACGTGTGTCATACAATAGAATATTAAATGGGTGTTCGACACTGCTAACAAGGGACGTTATGTGATAAATATATATATGTAAATATACATATCGGTTGTACCTGTGAGCTTCTGATATGCCTGCAATGTCTGTAAATGAGTCTGATGAAAAAATATAGACGATTATAAAAGATTGAATGTAGTTGGCGTAGATGTAAATGTTGTCTCATAAGTTATTGTTATATAGATCTACATCTTCAAACATTTCTTCTTTAAATCATACATTCATACAAAAGTGATAGTTTGAAACAAAGGGGTTCTACAAAAACCAAAGCGCCGAAAACGCAATGGCACCACTGGTTTGGATTGTCTCGCATATCCAATGAGCATGTGTAATAGTAAAAAAAACTAGATACGAACACTATAAAGAGCGATGGATTTATAAAACCCGCAAGTTAAGACCAGGCTTTTCCTTGAGGTCTAGGAGACCGACTTTAAATTGGCAAATAATATTATTTAATTTTGTAAATGACCAAAACATAATGAATGTGCCTATAAATTACTCCTTATGTACAAAGAAATCCATATTTCACGGTAATAATTTGCTATCCTAGGTGACACAACATGGTTAATAAATACTGATAAAGGTGATCCTTTGAGAGCAACAAACACAATTCAGAGAATAAAGCAGCAGACTCGGTTTTATTGAGTCTGTTCATGAGAAGTAATGAAAGAAGCAACACTTCTCACGCCCCCTAGCACCGGCTTAAGCGGTATTCTACTTTAAAGCCACCTATACTGGGCTCGTTGGTCCCAAAGGACCAGTAAAAAATAACACTACTGATTCGTAGCACGGGGAGACTTTTTACAGCCGCCACACTGCACTAAACGACCGCTTAAGTTGACCGTTTTAAGCGCAACTTCATTTAAAATATAAACTGTAAATTCTAATTGCAGAAATGTTAGACCAATAAATCACACCTTCAAATAATGTTTCGCTTGATATTATATTTTCATCATGGACTGGAACATTTTAACAATTTGGATTTTTCTATATGAAAACCTGACGTACCCCCTTTAAAAGTTGTTTTCCCCCAAATTTAGTTTGTCACATTTGTTATCCTTAAATAATGTTTATCACACACTCTGATTCACTACTCCATGAGATAAACACAACTAATCTTATCACAATATGTGATAACAACGATTTATTTCCAGTTTCTTTTGAATTCTTTACAATTGTACAAACCATAGGTTACATGATTAACAACCAAATTATTTATGTAATGAAAATTATTAACAAAAATTAAAAAAAATATGTCCCTTCATCTTTTTTTTTTTACTTTTTTGGGGGTAATTTTTTTATTTTTTTACCAAAAAATTTAAAAAATAGTTTAGTATTACCTTTAAAAAAATACACATGTTAGATCAATGTATATTTATCATTACAGAACCAAAAACGTATTTAAAATGTACACTGATATTTTTTTAAAAATATATTCCAGTTTTCAGAGATTTTTGTCAAATTTTTATGATTTTGCCCCAAAATCAGGGCATAAGCTGTGTATCTCAGAAGTCTACGCGGGTGATTTATATTCCATAGGTATCATCAATGTCAAAAAACATTGTTAGAATTTGCCACCTTGAGTGGTACCGGTAAGCCAAAATCCGGGCTCCAGCTGAAGGCCTATAGTCAATGTCTGATAGATCGATCCGACCATGTATGGAAGATCGATCCGACAAATTACTAAAGTCAAAGCCTTTAAGATCGATCCAACCGAGTACAGTATGGATAGTCTGGAACATCGATCCGACCGATTACAATATTCAGAGTCTTAATTATCAAACCGACCAATTACAATAGGAAGAATATGTACTATCGATCCGATCAACTACAGTAGGCAGAGTCTCTAAGAATGATCCGATCAGTTACAATAGGCAGAGACTGTAAGATCGATTCGTCCATATAAAGCAGACGATCCAACTAGTCACACTCTGTAATACTGATCCGCCCAAGTAGAGTAGACATAGTCTGTAAGATTTACTCGCGCACGTATACGTGGCATATTTTTTAATATTATTTAAGGTCTGTAAGGTCGATCCGCTGAAGTACAGAAAACCAAGTATGCCCAAGTACAACAGATAATACATGTAAGATTGATCCGTCCACGTATAGTATACACAGTTACAATATACAATGGATGTAATGATGTGTGCATGACCCTTCCCCCAACACCACCCCCTCCCCCCACGAAACAAATTTTAACATGTAAAACCAAAGATGCTCATACTTCCTTTCACATAATGGTTGATAGCTCGCGGTACTGCATGGTCGATCCGCCCAAGCGTATTTAACATTTCCTGCAAGGATAACACAGTCTGCTGTTCTTCCGTCATTCGGTTGACCTGGGTACCAGTCCGTGAACGTGGCCATTGTATCTGTGTCATACCATCTCCATTCTCCCTCAACCACCTGGTCTGTTAGTCCGATCCAATGATCAGCATCTAACATAAAATGTTCTTATATTTAGTACATTCGTACTTCGTTGAGTCCGTTTTATGAAACGGAAAATTCTTTTTGACTGATTTCATGAAATTATGACAATACAATTTTCGTTATAGAAAACATAACTGAGGGCAAACGTAGAATAAAAATGTGTTCTAACAATATATCATTTATGTACCATATTACCTTAAAATAGTTCATGTTTGTATGCATCAGTCTAGTAATATCAATTAAAAAAAATACCTATATAATCCTCCTAGTTGTATCAAGAGCAACTGTAATTTAAAATGTGCAATTGATTTCCTTGAACACATCAACCCATATACAGACCCATTATGACTGTACATGTGTTACTATGATATGTTTAATAAGTTGCCAGGTAGGTAAATAGATGCGTATTCAAAATATTGTATTGTCCTTGACCATTAATTGCAGCATACAACAAAAACCTAGGTAAACTTATTTGTAATATTATGTGATGATAATGTAAACATTCAGGAACTGCAATACTTCGTGTATTACAATTGTTATATGGTATTTTATGGAAATCTAGTTAATTATAGGTACACCAATACATAGGGTAAGGCAAGTTCGTTAAAACCACTACCGTAGCTTTAATATCCAATCAATAAAGTTTGGCATTTGTTTCAATGATTTATGCATTTTAGGGCCACCAATAGTCATGGTTATGTTCGTGAATGGATACAAAGATGAAGAGCTAATATACAAATAAAATATTACATAAATGGTCACTTGGGCGCTATCATTGTGTGTTTGGCTCTGTCCCAATTTGAGTAAACTGATTTTGAGACTTTTTTTAAAGTTTTTTTTTTTATGTTTTTGCTACTTAATATTGAAAAAGTGGACACATTCATATAAGGTTAAAAAAATATCAAAAAATGATTTTATTGACATGTTTAACCGTTTTTAGACCAAGACGTATTTGACCATTTTCCGAAATTTACCCATTTTAAAAAAACAAAATGTTCAACATCAATCGATCATTCTGGAAAAAGTCGGTGGTTCTGGAGGAGACGAAACATAAAACATGTAACACCAATACAAGTGTAGTGTTACTGCGTCAATAAAATTACCTTCAAGGATCGTTTTATGTTCGAAATATGCAATTTATGTTGACAACTGCACTTTTTCCTATTTCTCTGACGCGGCCATCTTAGCAGACAACATCGAGGTAAAATCCGTTCTAAACCAGTCAGAATTATGCAACAATTGTTTTAATTGGTCAATTTAAACGAATAAGCGCGCGATAACATTCTGGTTTACGAACCATAAACTCGTTGAATGAACTATATCGCTTCAGCAAGGGACGCAGTCAACAATTTTATGAATGATTTACAATTGTGTCATCCCAAGAACATAGGCCTAGTTCGTAGAAATATTCATGGCACGTTTACTACTGTGGTGTGTTCTGATATTTCCTTATAACTACAAAAAGACCTATATTTCCGTATTAAATAGTTTTCATTCCCTTCAGATACTGCAACCTTGATATAATAACCTTTAAATTGAGATAATTTATATTCTTTTTTCATTCCCTTCAGAACTTGCAACATTGACTTAATAGCTGTAAATGGATACATATTTTTTTTATTTTCTTCAGAACTTGCAGCATTCAACAAAGAGAGCTATGATTTCCGTTATTCATTCCCTTCAGTTTTTTGTTGAAACGTTTTGTGGACACTGCTATATAAGGCGGTGTGTCCACATTTTAAAAAAAGACACTTTTCTTAGGAAAAACATGCTTTTTTAAAATGTGGACACGGTTCTATAAGGCACACCGCATTTAGTGTCCACATTTTAAAAAAAGACACATTTCTTAGGAAAAACATACTTTTTTAAAATGTGGACACGGCTCGGTGGATAAGGCAGCGTGTCCACATTTTAAAAAAACATGGTTTTCCTAAGAAAATTGTCTTTTTTTAAAATGTGGACACACCGCCTTATAGAACCGTGTCCACATATTAAAAAAGCATGTTTTTCCTAAGAAAAGTGTATTTTTTTAAAATGTGGACACACCGCCTTATAGAGCCGTATCCACATTTTAAAAAAGTATGGTTTTCCTAAGAAAAGTGTCTTTTTTTAAAATGTGGACACACCGCCTTATAGATCTGTGTCCACATTTTAGAAGTTGTTATAATGTGACACATGGAAGGTATATTCCGTGGAAAGGGTCTCCTTTGGGGATAAATACATAGAACAAGGGGCTTGGATTACTTTTTCGGGGTAAAATATCAAGTTTTTGGAAATGTGGACACAGATCGTCTTTGTGATTTACGCATTTTTTGAAAAATGGACACGTTGAATGTTTCAAGTTCTAAACTTGAAGGGAATGAAAAATAATATTTTTCAATTTACAACATACCTATTTAGTAGAATGCCGGCATGTTCTGAAGGGAATACAAATTAATATTCTCCATTTACAGCTATTTTGTCAATGTGGCAAGTTCTGAAGGGAATGAATAAAATAATTTTTTGATATATTTTTTAACATGTGGACACACCGCTTTATATAAACGTGTCCATGCGGTCCTTTTCATTCATTTGGTTCATTAAGACGTGCTCGACGTCTAGTCCAATGAAAAACGTCGTTATATAATGGTAGCCGTGAAAATAGACTGGTTTAAAACCCATTACTTATAGGTATGAAAGCACTAATTATTTTCCCCATAGACACCAATGTTAAAGTGTCACATATTAATGATTTGCTGCAAATTCAACTCAAGTATGGATAATGCAGCAGTGTAATGTTCATATAGAAAACTATTGTTCCACTTGAAAAATCACCAGAAAACGTGGGGTCACAAGACATGTAAGAAAGTTCTTGTTTGTTTACTAAACAGGTCAAGGGTACAGCTGTTTTTATTGATCGACTGTTTTCATTGCTCACAAAGTGTAAGCATAGAGTCGAAATTTCGAAAATGTTCATCAGTGATCCAGTAAAACCTATCAATATGCTTCTTATACATATTACCACAAAATCGAATAGAAATGGGCAGTTTTCCCCTACTTTATAATGCCCGTTTCCATCGAAAAAGGAGGGATTACTTTTTATTATAGGAACTACATTCGACTACACCTCGGAGGTTCACATGTAATTGGTGGTGGTAAACCTATAAGAGGAGAAAACATGTTCAGATGTTTCTTAAATGAGGATTTTGTGTTGTCATTTTCATAACAAGCTTAAAAACACCTACTTCATGCAAATCGAATGATTATTTGCCGAGATATGGTCTTGTGAATACCAAGGACAATAGTCTGAAATTGACAAAAATCAGAGATATTTTTTTTAATTTTACACTATCTGAATTGTCATACCAAACGGCACTTCTTGTCAATACACCATATTAAATAGATCAGATGTTTAGAACATTCAATGGACATAAATAAAATATGCATTTTAGGTACAATTAGGACAACGAATATGCCAATTTATGTCGATTTTCATGCCAAAATTGATTTTTCAGTCAAATTCTTCAAAATTGGTGGTATCATACCTGATTATAGTAGCGAATACGAGTTTAATAATGCCAAAAATACTGCTAAAATCAGAATTGATACTAGCTGAACGCTACCAAGTGGAGTTTGAATGATAAGGAATAATATTTTACCTTTTACACAAATCTTCATTTTTCACAGTATCCTATTTTAGGGGGGTAGGGGAAAGATTTAGTGGTTTCATGCCTACCAAACCTGTTGTCATGCAGATTTAATTCATGAAAACATGTTGCAAACATGCAACCCTACATGTTGATACCAAAAAGACATAGTTAAACTGCAAACTTTTCACCAATACGTCATTTTTAACACGAAAAAAAAATGAAACTCAAAATTACGGCTTCTATAGACAAAACTGGACTAAAAACGCTCAAAACCTATGTACTAATCTATGGAAAACTTATTTCTGAGCTTATTTTACCAACTGTAATCGGAAAAGTGTCCCTAGGTACAAATCTGAGCGAGTCCTAATTACTGCACGCATCTCTTATAGGTATGAAAGCACTAATTATTTTCCCCATAGACACCAATGTTAAAGTGTCACATATTAATGATTTGCTGCAAATTCAACTCAAGTATGGATAATGCAGCAGTGTAATGTTCATATAGAAAACTATTGTTCCACTTGAAAAATCACCAGAAAACGTGGGGTCACAAGACATGTAAGAAAGTTCTTGTTTGTTTACTAAACAGGTCAAGGGTACAGCTGTTTTTATTGATCGACTGTTTTCATTGCTCACAAAGTGTAAGCATAGAGTCGAAATTTCGAAAATGTTCATCAGTGATCCAGTAAAACCTATCAATACGCTTCTTATACATATTACCACAAAATCGAATAGAAATGGGCAGTTTTCCCCTACTTTATAATGCCCGTTTCCATCGAAAAAGGAGGGATTACTTTTTATTATAGGAACTACATTCGACTACACCTCGGAGGTTCACATGTAATTGGTGGTGGTAAACCTAAGAGCAAAATAAGTGCAAAAATCAGTTTACTCAAATTGGGACAGGGCCGTGTATTTAGTGTTTCGAAGTGTCAACGTCAAGTTTACGTGAACAACTATGTTTAGAGCAGTATACGAGGGAGGTTCAATATATTCTGTCACTGGTATTCGGAACTAACAGATACTGGAAATATAAAAAAACTTCTTATTACAATCCTTCAAAGTTTACCCCCTGAACAGATACACACTTTCGGAATCACGCTATCCATGACGTAAACGCAGCAAAGTAGTCTCCCCTTGGTATACTGTTGAGACACTGAAATATTCCGGCACCAAGGGCACTTTTGGAAGCATAGCGTCTACCGGAGAGGTTTTTCTTCAGCAAAGGGAATAGGAAAAAGTCACAGGGACTAAGCTCGGGAGAAAAAGGTGGGTGTTCAAGCTGTACCACCTTTTCTTGCTCCAAGAAAGACTGCAATTTTAGCTTTGTGAGCTGAGGCATTGTCATGAATCAGCTGGATGCCATTCAACATTTTACTTGGTCGTTTTTTCTTGTAATTATTTTTGACTTCTTTTAGAACTTTTTCCTTGTAAAATTTGGCCGTGATAGTTTTTCCCTGTTTGCATGGAATTTGTACCACAGGGCCACTGGAGTTAAAGCAAATAGCATACAAAACCTTTTTAGCGCTTCTTGTTCCTTTTGCAATAACCGGTCTTGCCTGATTTTTACTCAACCATTGTTTATTGTTTATCCGCCACTGGGACTCAATATAGTACACCCACGTTTCTCCAGTGAGCAACTCAGAAATTTTTTCTAGGATGACAATTTTCATATTTTTTTAGGAAATTTTTAGCACATTTTAAGCATTTGGCCTTTTGTTCAGTTGACAGCAAATGAGGGACCTATCTAGCACAAAGCTTCTTTATTTTCAAACAGTTGGTCAAAATGTGATGAGTTGTGCCTCCTGAGATGCCAAGACTATTAGCGATCTTATAAACTGTATACCGCCCATCTTTGTCTACCATGGCCTTCACAGCATCAATGCTCTCCTTTGTTGCTGCAACAGCAGGCCTGCCAGGACGGTTACGATCTTTAATGCTAAGTTTACCCCTTTAAATGTCTTAGCACAACAAAAAAACGTTCTCAATGTCACGGCAGAACTGCCATGTACACGGCACAGTTCAGCATAAATCTCTTTTGCATGTACTTTTAAAGCAACCCTGGCTTTAATGTAAGCCCTAATTTCATTTTTGTCTTCACTTTTCATGATAGCATTGAAATATAGCCACTATACACGAGTGCGTATAATTCAACAATTGTTATCTCCGTCAATTGTTTTTGGATTAAACCGCTGTTTTGCATGTACGTAGTTAGTGAAAACGCCTTCAAATGAACGAGTTTTCAGTGCGGTAATGTAAGGCAGTTTCTACGGAAGCGCATTAGTGACAGAATATATTGAATGCCCCTCGTACCTTCCGTTGAAATGTCCATCAACGAATAAACGTTTAAATTATCATGTAACGTGGTATATCGTTCTTAAGAAATAGTGAAACATAGCCATATGGTTAAAGAATAGTTGTTGGTTAGAGAATAGTTCATGGCGGGGATTTCTTTATTTACAATGTCCCGTTTTATTGGGATGACATTAGGTTAAGTGTGAGGTTTGGTGTACCCCAGAACCTGGTTTAAACTCCCAGCGGCCTTTTTTGCCACTGACCGTTCCAAGACGGGTAGCCCTATTGTCAACCCTTTTGTGCTTGTGATGTCTTGAGCCAAATGCACATTATGTCGATAATGAAACTTTAAATGTGTAACCAATGGTATGTTCGGTGCTGTTTAAGCCTTCTTTCCGAAAGGACAGGCCCTAATGCCGCCCTGTACCATTCGATTAGAAGTAGCATATTTAACATAAAATATATAGAGGAAATACCCATCATGCGTTTCTTTTTCCTTTCAGTATACATGTTGTAAACAACGAATTGTTACTTACCTTTCAAATCAGTTGAAAAGCTTTTGAGAAAGTTATTCTCCGCAGATGTTTCTATGTGTACCAGATGGCCTCCATGTTGACGGCAAAAATTCTTAAAACGATGTCACACATATATAATATAGGTAGCCAACATTATAATGAAGGAATACAATGTATTAGATTCAGATTAAGCCAATAATAGTGAAGTAAGTAAGTAAGTAAGTAATTAAGCATGTAAATATGTATACATATTATATTGAGTAAGTAAGCAATTAAGTAAATCCAATATATATAACGGTATTGCCAATGTAAGATAGAATGCCATATAATACACATAATATACAGCCGTCGGTCCATAAGTCACTTGAAACAAAAACTAATACACCAATGAGCGAACAATTTACAAAAAAATGTCAGCCGTATGTTAATTTAAATATGCATTTGTAGGATCAAGTACATGAATATGTGTTATATCTGGCATATATATACATATACATTTCCTTTTGCGTAAAATCTAAAATGTATTAAAATAAGTATGAACGAACCTCAGCTGCGACAAAATGCACGCGTTCATGTGAAAAAAGATAGCATGAGCCTCCATATACAGTCCAGCCATCGGTACATTGGGCACGAATACATTCTGTGAAATTAAAGCTTGTTATAAGTAGAATATAAAACCAGTACATCACAGTCATCACAGAATCAGTAATGAAATGTTCAGTGACTAGTGTTTATAACAAAAAACAGAAACAAGAAGTAGTTTTAGATTTCTAAAATCTAAAGAGCCTTTGAACCCGACATATTGTGGAATCTATGTTGACGTATACATACATCCCAAAAGGGATGATGACGTTTAATGTTTGTGTTCAATCATGTATTGTCGTGCCAGGTTGATTCTCTTGTTGCCATGGCTTCTACATTAAGAGCTTGTATGGTGACTGACTAGGCTTTTTATATTCACATATACGTATACATGATCTATTGCCTACCAATGCCGCCTAGTTTGTTTGGGGGGTATACCCTGGCGGTGATTTCTTTATTCTATTTACACTGTCCCGTTTATTTTGGATGACAATAGGATAAGAGAGCACCTTAGAAGCGTGTTTAAACCCCATGGACATTTCTCCTTTGGCCGTTCAAAGGTTATACACCTAGTGTCAACGCATTGTGTCTGTGGTGTTGTGAAGCGTGTTAACATATCGATATATCGAAGGAAAAATATCAACGATATATCGATTGAAATGTTTACGTCTGTACTTGCTCTAGCATTTTAAGCATTTAAAATGTTACAACATGTATATATTGCTTTTAATTAGGAGTCGTAACATTTCAAATATACTCTTTGAAGCATATATGTTAGTTTGCTGATTCTTTTCTACAGAACGCAGGGCATTAATAATTAAGAATCAGTCAAAACAAAATAAATTATCATTTTTTACATAAATGTATTTGCTTGTTTGAGTAAGCCAATCGCTGTTTCAAGTTAGATATAATTTTGTTTTGTTTTTTAAATATCGTTACGAGATAAGTATATTAAAACAGGAAAAGAAACCGTAGAAGACGACGGATACAATATGTGCGTATACACATTTGGGACATGTTTTAGCAAAAACATTTTAGGAAAACCTAACACAAAACTGTGTTTATTTTCATTGTGCTTTTTTTTCTGTTTGAATCGATTTCTGAAAATATTTATCGATATATCGATCGTTTCAAAATAATCGATGGTACATCGTTATCGGAGACTTCCTAATAAATAGCATATGCTTTGGTTCATAGTTATTAAAGTTATGGCATATTACTTTGCAATAGTAAAACGATACTTACTGTAACGAAGGGCTAAAATCAAAAAAATAAACAACAACAGTTGCCTTGTCGCCATGTTAGTCGTATTATGTATTGCTATGTCTCTTCATTTTATCTATGACATATGTCTTCCAGATAACAGTTGATTACAGTTGAGGTTTAGAATATACGCAGTATGTTATCATCGTATCAGTTAAGGTAACATGTTCTAGTTCAAGTGCATACGTAAGTCACTCAGCTTGTATAGGGTTCACTAAGGCGGTAACAAACTTCACCGTTTATGATCTTTGAAAATTTATTAAGAAACAAGTTATTACCATTACTGCTTGTGAACTTCTTATTATCTTATTATACTAGGCCAGGAAGATGTTTGCTTTTTAAAGGGACACTACACAGTATTTTTAGGTGTATAAATACGCCTGATTATGATATCTTAGTTAATATTACGCAACTGATTGAGTTAAAATATATATGTATTAACACTGACATTGATTGTTCCATTTCTAATATTTCTTTATGTTCTCCTGTTTGAGACAAATTGATGTGTTGTTATTTAATTGCTAGTGCACCATTCTTAAAACAGGTTTCAATTTATTGTAAAGGGTATGGGCCTATGATCTGTAATCTCGTGTCACAAATTGTGAAGACTAACATGTTCAGAAACCGCACAGATTATTGATTGATTAAAACATTCGACAAATAGTCAAAAACTAGTAAGCAGTACAGTCTATACTTAAATAATATTTCCAACTGTATCGTTTTTGTAAATGTCATCTGTTAACCTGCATATACACTCAAGAGATATGAAAACGCAACACGGGAATTTCCGCTATATATTGTATATACTGCACACTTAATTGCACATAATATTCCAAAGAAATCCCAAGATGTTTTGTAAAAAAAAAGTTGCAGTTAATTAGAGAAAGGACACAACTGTGATGTTGTAGACGTTTTAATCACATTACATCTTGTAACAAGAACTTCATAAATGTTGAAATTGCTCTTTGAAAAACTGAGCTAGTCCAGTACTGTATTTAACGTAAATAGTTTGCAAAATGTTGCTTCCTAAGTTTGCTCACATGATTGCGCCAAACGCGTACTCTGTTAATAATGAAACTTTGAAGGAATACTATTTGCTGTATTATTTGTTGTTGTAGTATTTTTTCCAAAAAGAAATGTCTTACGTAGTCATGTACCATTCGATTAAAAGCAGCATATTGTACATACAATATATAGCGGAAATTCCCGTGTTGCGTTTTCATATCTCTTGAGTGTATAAGGAAAAACAACCAAAAACCCGTAGCCTTCATTACAACAAGATATCGAATATTTAACAATGGGAACATGAATATGTAAACATTTGTCTTGGTTGTCCAATTACCACTGGAAGGGTTACACCTGTCTTGAAACTTGTACACAGAGCGTGGCGAATGATACAGATAGCAAATATCTGTAGAAATATATACAATTAACTAAATTGATCACATAACTTTCGCTGTGGGAGTTTAATAAAGCCATGATATATTTATCATATTAAACTCCGAATCATCGTTCGTTCTTTTTCGTTCAGCTCTCAGTACATCGGAATTACCTCGTCGTTTTCTATTATCATTAATAATACCGGATTACAGAAATCCCTTATTTGGTATCGTACGGACAACTTGAATTAAACGAATACGTTATGCAGTCATACAACGTCATCTTAGGACAACGTTATATAGATGCGGTTACAATAATAAATGTTGCGTATGAGGCTTTTTTGTAGTTATGTGATAAGTAATCTTACATTCGGACCTACACTCAAGTGATATGAAAACGCAACACGGGAATTTCCGCTATATATTGTATATACTGCACACTTAATTGCACATAATATTCCAAAGAAATCCCAAGATGTTTTTTTTAAAAAAAGTTGCAGTTAACTAGAGAAAGGACACAACTGTGATGTTGTAGACGTTTTAATCACACTACACTTTGTAAAAAGAACTTCATCAATGTTGAAGTTGCTCTTCGAAAAATTGAGCTAGTTCAGTACTGTATTTTACGTAAATAGTTTGCAAAATTTTGCATCCTAAGTTTGCTCACATGATTGAGCCAAACGCGTACTCTGTGAATAATGAAACATTGCAGGAATACTATTTGCTGTATTATTTGTTGTTTTAGTATTTTTTTTCCAAAAGGAAAGTTCTTACGTAGCCATGTATCATTCGATTAAAAGCAACATATTGTACATACAATATATAGCGGAAATTCCCGTGTTGCGTTTTCATATCACTTGAGTGTATTTAATATTCAACTCGCTTGATAAAACTAATATGATGCTCGGAACAGCCAGCTTCACATCATATCATGTTCTCAAACTCATTAAATAAATACAACATTAATCAGGTACTCATGTAAGATCCTCTATGTATTGAACAGTCATAACGATTAATAATTTGAATTCATTGTTGCACTGCATCAGCACAGCCAATGACCGAGCGAAACACGACTGTATACTATGTATCATCTCTCACACACCGAAGCACCGTATTTAGCGGACTTCTTCTTTCAATCCCCACTTATAAGGCACCATGATCTGAAAGGATCAGATACAATCTACTGATTAGTGTCACGAGAAGACAGTTTAAGGCTGCCATACCACACCCATTGTATACTATTGTAAATGTAAGTTCTAATCCGGGGCTCATTCAAACCGATTGAGTTCAACGATTTCCAAATTTCTCCTTTCAAAGCCTGTGCAGTGTGGCGGAGGAAAAGCGTCACCTCGAATTTGCAATCATAACTGTTATTCATTCCGATCTTTGAAGATCGCTGAGCCCGATATTTATTTACAGATATCGGTAGTACATTTTCAAATATTTTCGCTTTCTTACTTGAATTTCAAATAGGTGGTTTCACTACTTCAGCCTTTAACGGTTTTGAGTACTGTTTAATCACCTTGAGAAAATGTTGCCTGCTTTTTAATTAGTCTTTTCACATGTTACCTGTGATACCCAGGCTTCAAAACTTCTGCTTCCAACTAAATTCCATTTTGTTTATTTCAACCATTGCTTTCTCGTTTATGGCAAAACATTTTATTAGAAACTGAAATCTTACTCCTCTGGCCTTAGAATGGGTATAAAAATACCTCATTGAAAGTTCCATGTTCACCGTCATATGCATACCATCTTCGAGATGGCTCAATTTTCTGTACTTTTTTCCAGATAGCCCGGGACTAGAGCGCGTGAACGGTAGCAAGCACTTTTCATTTATGAACAGTCTCAATCAAACTGCAATATTTTCTTTCGTATTTATCGCCATCGGCGATTTTCGACTCTGTTTATACTCTGTTTAACCACTGACATTTATATGACTTGAAACATTAATACAAACAACGTATGAGGCTCGGCTGTATTGTCTTTTTTAATGAAAAACATAGCACCGATTCTAGTGGTATCCCGTTGTGAAGCCATAATGATTGGGTTTAATAAGCTCAAAGACTTGGAATTAATAACACAAATAGATATACAAATCGAACAGGAAAAAGGTAGCATTCAATAACGCAGTCAACCACAAACATACACAGACACAAAGAACAACTTTAGAGATGAATAAAAACCAAAATAAGACATCACAAGCACACAAGGGTTGACAGACAATAGAGCTATACCGCCTTGGAATGGTTAGTGGCAAAGCAAAACAAAAAGAAAAAGAAAGAGCGAAACCTTACTGATTCATAGCACACTGTATACTTTTACGAAACCCATACCTCACTAAAAGAGTGTGAAACGAAACACATACTGAACATTATTTGTAAAGGCATTGCACAAAGTGAGTTTAATTAAAATTTGACCTGCAATACTTACATTTCAAAAGTCACCTTTTTGATTTGAATTTTTCTTTTTAATATGAAACGGTTATTTTATGTCAGGCCGTTTTCACAGGTAACCGGTATAGTCATATATATCTAAAGATTTGTAAAGTGTAGGCAGGATCGTATGGATTCACTTTCAAAAGCATTGTCTTTAATGTTTTTGTTGATTTGTTTCTGTGTAGATGTCACAGGATGACCTTAGTGGTTGGGCTAACTCAGGAAAGAATCAATGACGGTGAATGCATTTACATAAGTTTAATGCAACTTTTAAAATATGTTTAATATATATACAATTATCTAAAAAAACAAGCGAATACACAAATGAACTATGAAAAGAATGTTCTCATGAACGTTTAAGACGTTCTTAGTATTGTTATAAATACTGAATGTCTAAGACACTAAAGTGTTGTTAAAGCTATAACAATGTTGATCTAGCGCGATAACTGTGATGCGCGAGAGCTCATGAAGATGATGATGCGCGAATTCAATGGATGATTGTCATCAAATGCCTTCTGTAAGGGTTGATAACGCGATGCAATGATAGTTAACCTCCACTGAGATTGTGAGTGATATTCCTCCAGTGAGGACTGGTAACGGGCCCACCTTGTGTCCCGGGGGTTGTCGTTAGTAACACCTGGCTGCGCAGGTACGGGGACCGTCTCCACCGCTCGTAAACGTTAATCGTGGAAGCTTAGCTCCACTCCTGGATATCCAAACCTAGATGGCTTACTCCAACCCTGGATGGCTTATATCCTGGATGGCTTAGGCACATGTTGCCTATGAATTTTGCCGTCCAATCTCTGTTCAAACAAAGTACTATCGATCATCCCCGCGAGAGCTAGAAGACAATGGGTTTTATAGCAAACATTACGCCCAAATCATTATTTCCCCCGTTCAGTCCGTGACAAACGTGGCTAAATCTGCAGTATTGAATCTACACGAGAGGCCCCTTATACAATTTTGCCGTTTAAGGAAAATATACCTATACGTTTACATGCATTAGCACAAAACTAAACTTATGACACGGCCTCTCTGGTGGCCACTTAAAATGTGCACGCTTTTACGTGTTACATGAATAGATCATGAATATTGTGAAATTGTTTCAACTCGAACAATAGATTTGGGTGTAACCGATAACTTACAAGAGCTATATACGACCAGTACGCTCTACCCGTGACATGTAGCAAAGTAGGCCACTGGGGGTTTAAACCGGTTCTAGGGTGCACCAAGCCTCACACTTACCCTACTGTTATCCCATTAAAACAGGACAGTGTAAATAAAGAAATCCCCGCCATGATCTAATCTCTAACCAACAAGGCAGCACCAATAGGCAATATAAGTAAAACACAAATATGCTCGTGTAAATATATTACAAAAAAACAATAGCCTAGAAAGCCACAATGAAGGTACTCAATGACTTTGCAGAAGCCAGAGCAGTAAGAGAATAAACCATTAAGGGCACGACAAGAAAGATCATTGACAAACATCAAACGCCACCGTCCCAATGGGCTTTAGGTAGGCGTCATCATAGGGTCCACAGCCTGTCCGGTCATCGTACAATTAAAGAGGAAAGCATAGTTGCGAACTGTAAAAGGGTCCACCACCAAGCATGCAGTACGTGATATGTTGCAAAATGATAGGGTCATAACCTCTTTTGATAAACTTTTTAACAAGTTTAACAAAGATAGTATGAAAATGATCATGACCTAGAATCTTACGAAGTTTATAAATCACATCACCATAGAAGTCAGGTTGTGATAGTCCTTGTCGCAGAAGAGTCCTTAAATTACTTTTATATTTGGAAGAAGATCAGGGTTACGATAAAAAAAAATTGCGAAGGTTTTACGAAGTTTACGGTAACGGTAACCCTGATTGAGTAACTTTTTAGTTATACAAAGATTACGAATATTAAAGTCCTCAACTCGAGTACAAGCTCTAGAAAAACGAATAAGTTGAGACATATATACCCCATAAGAAGTTGCTCGGGGAACATCCCCATCCAAGTGGGGATAATTAACAATGTCAAAATCAAAATCATCTCTCTTGTCATAGATTTTGCTAATTATTTTACCATTTTCAATCGAGAGATCTAAATCAAGTAAAGAAGCGTTATTATCAGATATATTAGCTTTGTTAAGCTGAAGTTCTTTAAGATAAATATAGTTAACCATAGTTGGAAAGAAAGGGTTGTCAATTGTCAATATGTCATCCAGATACCGAGAGGTGTCATTAAAGGCTTCAATAACATCTGCCTGGGTATCTGGTGAAAGACTCAACATGAAATCCCTTTCATAGCAAAATAAGAACAAATCTGCGACAAGTGGTGCACAGTTCGTACTCATAGGGATACCAAGTTTATTTCTTCTGTTTTTCAATAATCACAGCAGAGTTTGGCAGACTTCACAACTGTATATAAAATGCCTTTTTTCAGAACTTAGTTATTCCTTTGATCAGAAATATCAACGAAATGGGCTGCAATATACGCTTGTCTGATATATTCATGCAATGTTTTGTCAATTATCACGTGCTTCATCTTCAATAGTGTGATCACAATGAAAATAAGTACAAAAGTCGAACAGGAAATGCAGCTGTTACAGAACACAGTAAACCCAAAAACACGCAAAATGACAAACATAAAAGGCAATTTTAATAAAGAATAAAGGCATATGACGTCACAAACACAAAAAGGGTTGACAATAGGGCTACCGTCTTGGAACGGTCAGTGGCAAAAAAGGCCGCTGGGGGTTTAAACCAGGATCTAGTGTGCATCAAACCTCACACTTACCTTACTGTAAACCCAATAAAACGGGACAGTGTAAATAAATCCCCGCCATGCAATATTCTCTAAAGAACAAGGCGGCATTAATAGGCAATATAAGTAAAACACAAATATGCCCCTGCATATATAAATTCAAAAAAACAACAATAGCCCAGAATGCCACAAAGAAGGTAATCAATGACTTGTCAGAAGACAGAGCAACAAAAGAATAATCCATTGAGGGCACGACAAGACAAGATTGCAGATAAACATCAAACGTCACCGTCCTTTTGGGCTTTAGGTAGACGTCATAAGGTCAACAGCCAGTACGGTCATCGCACAATTAAAGGGGAAAGCATAGTGGCGTACTGTAAATGGGTCCATCTCCCAAGCAGTACTTTGCAAAATGATAAAACTTAAATGCAAAATAAATAATTTTGAATAAATGTATGACAGTATTTTCATCGCTATTAAGTAGACGGCACCATAAAACATTTGTAACTTTAGCATCTGCCTCTGCAGAAGAACATTATTATACCAACTTTAATGATTGATCGATTTAGATAAAACCTTTCATTATCTGTTAGTTTGCATATACCGTACACAGTAATACAACGTTGTTATAGTTTTCCCTCTGAAGTCATCCAGGTTTATATTCATACAAATTGGTGATATTGTCATTCGAAAATAAAATATACTTTACTTTAAATATGTGATATCAACTTTTTAAAAGTATTCTATCACAGAATGATATTAAGAGGCTAAACGGAGCCTCATATGAAGCTTCCAGTTCAGGATCCAGGAGTCATACTAACAAAATCGCAGAATTTAGTCAAGTTATCCTTACAATTAATTTAGCCAATATTGAAGCAATCTTTTGAGAATCAATTCAACCACTGATCATAGAAAGCACGGTACCACAGTCATGCGGAGATCTGGTTTAAAACCTTACCATTCCATCCGAGATACAGCACTTATATTTCTAAGAAATGACCTCAAACTCGTCTAGAACGACACTATATGAATTCGATATAAACACGGAAGCCAACCGAGTTGGCCCATTGACTTGAACATATGACACATATCGGTCTCAAAGCTAGTGCGCAGTCAATAAATAACCGTATTTTAGTAAGTTTGGTATTCACGGTTGAGATGGTTAGTTAAAACAAGTTTAGAAATTCTCTGTTTGTAACGTAAGTCAATTTTTATTGTGCACTTTTCGTACTAGATCTATCTAACCGAAGTTGAACGGGATTTTCGCCTTAAGCGCTTCAGGTTAAACTGTCGAAGTTGGTTGCCAGTGAGTACACTAC
Organism: Cyrtodaria siliqua; assembly: GCA_037043455.1. NCBI lineage: Eukaryota > Metazoa > Mollusca > Bivalvia > Adapedonta > Hiatellidae > Cyrtodaria > Cyrtodaria siliqua. Next base: position 236,670 of record JAWPHD010002093.1, on the reverse strand, counting down.
CACACATGCTTTTAAGACTACATTATACTTGTATTACAGAATAGCATACACTACCGCCCAAATACAAAACATGCCTCAATGAATAATTAACATAGGTCCAAGAATGTCTTATCGCTTTAGATACTTGTTTAAGTTGTATAGTGCCCATAAGTCAGGAAGGTTTTATAAGGAGTTCTATATCGATAAACATCGTATGACGACTTGAGTGAATATCTAGTGCAAACAAATCAATGAGATGAGAGTGGCGGAACAAGTTAGGTAAAGTTAGGATAAAAACAAGACATACCTAGCATGTTAATAATGCTATTATACTGTTCTTGGTCAATTTTGGCTCATTATTTAACTACTTTATGCTTCCACTTGGACGAATTTAGGTAAAGATCAGTTCAAATATAAAATGAAGGAGCTAGAGTGTTTACAATGCGAAGTATAGCACTTTTAAATAATTCAAACGGCTGAACTCTGATCTTTCTAACCCGGCATGACTAGTTTTTGAATGTGTTCACACACTTTCTTCTATAAAATATATAAAACAATAGGAATATGAACGGGGCGGGGAGTGGGAGGATGGGGGAGGATGAGGTGTGAAAGGGAACGGATGAATATATGCATTGGATATGGATTGTTTTCAATCTTGTCCAGGCTTTTATTGATATTAACATTTTAGACAGTTTGGCAAAGATCGGGTGAAAAATGAAGGACCCTGAGTGTAAATAAAGCAAATATAGTCACAGTGTTGCGGCTTTTACTCAGCTCTGGATTTAATATAGCCACAGTGTTGCTGCTTTTACTCAAATCTGAATGCTTATTGAACATGCTTTTATTTGATATAAGCAACCTGACCGTTTGAGTAGTAGCTAGATTTAACAAAGTAGAACATAACATTGTTCAAACACAAAGGTCTATACCACTGCTATTACGTATTCGATCAATCTTTGCTGAGTCTTCTTTAATATAAAAATTCTGATAGAGTTTAGTAATACCTTTTCTCAATGTCATAATATCTTTTCCGGCTACTTTTAATGAGTCTTTACGAGTACTGTATAATATGTGTAGGGACATCATGTTTAAGAACTTTTTCCTGTGTGGACACCTTTGCGTACTTTTAAGTCTCTACATAGTATAAAACCTTTATCACATATATCCATGTAATGTCCGTGTAATGTCACTCCTGTGTGAATACGCATATGAACGTTATAGATTGCCAGAAAGTGTAAACCTCTTATCACATGTAACACATGTGTCTGTACGACCTTTATGGTTTGCAAGAATAATTGTGCATCTTTGCTATATTCTATTGGTTTAGCTCGTATTTTACTTTGATATTGTAATTTCTTCAGTGTTTTTAAATATATTACGTTTTTCTTTATATATTTGTAAATCTAATAATACATTTATTTTTATTTACGCTTATAGTATTTAACCCTCATAGTGTCCGCTGATTTATATATATATATATGTGTGTGTAAAAGCATTAATGGCTGCATCTATCTTTTGAGTTGCAACTGTTCAAATGTGAAGTTTCTCGTAAAACATTTATTTACTCAAGAATTTAAACAATCATACGAGGATTAATACAGGAGAAAGATCATTCAAATGTGAAGTTTTCAGTAAAAGATTTTTTCAGTCAAATAGTTTAAACAGTCATTTGAGGATTCATAAAGGTGAGAAGTCATTCAAATGTGAAGTTTGTAGTAAAACATTTATTTAGTCAAGTACTTTAAACAGTCATATGAGGATTCCTAAAGGAGAAAAGCCATTACAATATGAAGTTAGTCTCAAAACATTTAATCAGTCAAGTATTTCAAATGTCATATAAGGATTCATACAGGAGAAAGACAATGCACATGTGAAGTATGTAGTAAGACATTTACGCGTTCATGTCATTTAAACAGTCATATGAGGATTCAAACTGGAGAGAATTCAGTCGAATGTGAAATTTGTAGAAAGACATTTACACTGGCGTGTCATTTAAACAGTCATATGCTGATTCATATAGGAGAGAAGTCATTGAAATGTGAAGGTTGTCGTAAACAATTTAATAAGTCAAGTATTTTAAACAGTCATAATTTATGAGGAATAATACAGGAGAAGACCATTCAAATGTGAATTGTGTAGTAAAACATTTATTCAATCAAGTATTTTAAACAGTCATATGAGGATTCAAGCCATTCAAATGTGAAGGTTGTAGTAAAACATGTTTTCAGTCAAGAGGTTTAGACTGTCATGTGAGGATTCACATATTGTTTCCTTTAAATATCTGGGTCTACTGTTGTAGTCATCAGTACCCTTCAAATACTAGTGGCTGAACAAGCGAATATACATGTATGAATCTTTGAAATAGTGAACAATAAATTGCAGCGCCACCTGTCAAAAAATAAAAGTAAAATTAATTTGAAAACAAACCACAAAAATGGAAGATAATCTATTCACAGGTATAGACACGTCTTGCCACCTAATATCAGAAATCCAGAATCAGTAATGTATTTCCCTATATAAGATATTCTCAGCTTCATGCCATAGACATGAGAAATAGATAGCAAATACATTATTCATGTAGGAAAAAAACAATTAATATCCAACGATTCATGGTTGGAATCTCGGTATGTGATAATTGAAGAAATGCACATGTGAATAATTGATACATTATTCATTCAAAGAGAATCCCAGGTATAGGCAAACACTGGGAGGAGTCTCACACACTGGGAGGAGTCTCGGCATATTGAAAAGTCATATAATGTGCAGAAATGAACAATTGAATATTTATTTATTTAATACATACCCAGGTATTAGCAAAAGCGCTGGGTAGGCTTTCGGCATTTGACTAAATTGTGGAAGTTCAACTCATCTAATATGAGACAGGAACACAAAGGTAATTAATTAAATAGGTAGAATGCATTAGCAAAGTTAAATACACAGTATACATGTTACATACTGTATGTGTTTATACATATGTATAAGTATAGTATATGTATTCATATGTTTATCTCATCCATCACAACAACACATATTGCAGCTTTTCGGTATCTAAAACGTTGAAAGTTAACTAATTGTTTAACAATTGTTCTGCCCTCAAAATCACAACCCCGGACAGACCTGAAGTAGTGACCCGCGCGATTTGGGTTTATGTCGTGGAGGGGGGTGGTGGTGGGGGGTGGGGGGTGGGGAGGTGGGGAGGGCTGTACATACATTACCGGTAATACTTCGAGCAAGACTACCCTCTTGGCTCCAGGACATTGATATTGAATTATCAAATAAATGTTATATAACAATTTTCTTTCATGTTTGATACAATATGACAGAACACAATGAGCTTTACTTTAGCATGCTATTCAGAAATATAATCCCCTGTCGTGCCTCTAATGGGTTATTCTCCTGTTGTTCTGGCTTCTTCCAAGTCACTGAGTACTTGAGTTGTGGCTGTGTGGTAATTTTTATATTCATAGATACATGATCATAATTTTGTTATACGTATATTGCCTACATAACGGCTCCATAACGTCTGCTCCCAACTAAATTTCATTTTGTTTATGTTGCTCGTTGTTTTCTCGTTTAGAGCAAAGCGTTTTGTTAAAAACTGGGACCATATGCCGCTGGCCATGGAGTGATGTGAAAACACCGCATTGAATGTTCCTTGTTCACCGTCATATGCGTACCATCTACGGGATGGCTAAAATTTTTATACTACTAACATTATATATATTGAGTTTTGCCCAACCCGGAGCTTGAGGGCGTGAACGGTAGAAATACTTTTCACTGCCGTTCAAGAACAATCAAACCGAGACTGCAATATGTTTTGTATTTAATGTGTTCGATTTCCAAAGTTCTCGTTCCATACTTCTTTTTTTTTTAGTATTGATGCCTAGTGTGTTAAATGATATGGCCTTGCGGGAATTTCTTTATTTACACTATCCCGTTTCATTGGGATGACCATAGTGCAAGAGAGAAGATTGCTGCACCCTAGAAACTGGTTTAAACCCCACAGTGGCCATTTCTTACTCTGACCGTTCCAGGGTTTTGGTCTTGTTGTCATTATAGATATAAAAATCGAACAGGAAAGCAATGTGGCCATTTTTTGCTCTGACCGTTCCAAGATTTATGAACGTTCCATTTTTTTGCTCTGACCGTTCCAAAATATATGACCGTTCCAGGGTTTTGGCCATTTTTTGCTTTGAGCGTTTGGTCTTGTTGTCAATATAGATATACAAATCGAACAGGAAAATCAGCATTCAAGGACGACAGTCAACCAGAAACACACACAGAAACAAAGAACAAATTTTAAGATGAATAAAAGGCATCACATAAAAGGCCGCTAGGGTTGGAAACCCCTTTTATGTTGTGATATCATATACTTTGCCTTTTACTTATCCTTGTAATTATTGTTTGTTTCGATGTGTGAATTTGTTTGACTGTGGTCGTTAAAGGCAATATTTACTATTCGTCGTTTACATTTACATGTACTCATAGTATTATACAGAAATATATGAGAATGATGATAATGCAGTTCAAGAACAGTCTCAATCAAACCCTATATCTCATTTATGCACTTTCGCAGGGAGTTTTCGGAGTTTATTTTCAACTATAGCCCAAATGACCATGTTCATGGCTATTTAGTTCTCAATTAAATTAATGCTAAGTGCCCGTGAATGCAGACTCTAGAAAAAAAAGTACTGAAAGGGGGGATCAAGTGGAAACAACAAACACAAACACAGAGTGGGTTTAATGATGATGAATAAGTTGTGAAACATATACCCCGTAAGATGCTGCTCGAGCAATATCACCGTCTTAGACGGTATGACTTATGATGGCAAAATTGAAATCATATATTTAACATTATATTTAATATTTACAACGAAAATGGCAAACTATTATGTTAGATTTATTACAAGAGAGATAAATACGACAGAATCTGAAATATAAGCGTTATTGGAATGATGTCATTTATAACAGACAGTATTAACCATACTGGGAAATAAACGTTTGAAAGTAATCCAGATACCATTTGATAATACTAATAATGTTTTATGACATCTGTTTGAGTATCTGGTGAAGACTCAACATGAAATATCATGCATAGCAATACAAAGAATCATGCATAGCAATACAAAGAATCACGAGAGGGCTCAACAACCACGAACAACTATGAAATAGCGAATGCATTCAACAGCCGTTTTATTTTTTTTGTATTAATATAGCAACAATCTTAAAGCACCTATTCCAGTTTCAAATATCAGTTTTAAAACCATTGTTGATTTTATCAATGATAAGCTGCCGCCAGATGTTTGCTATAACTTTCGTCCTAAAACGGAAGATCAATATATCTTTAAATTAATTTAGATATCCCGCGATAGCGGTGCAGTACAATTTTTTTTCTTTTTCAAATAGAATGTGTATTAGTTCATATTCAATCTCGCAAACAGCTATGCCATTTCGTATGCTACCACAATGACATCAATGCATTTAGCACATTTAATATTGATTTAATGTGAACATGTATCATTAATTTTTTACAGAAACATGTTAGAACTAATAAATTTTAAAAGTAGTACGGCAATCATTGGAACGAAACATAAGGAGGGCGAACTGGCATTAGGTTGAAGCGTCATATAATTAATGTGGTTACCTCCCTTAGTTATTATGACTCCATTTACTTTGAGGTCAATACTGGAGTATAGGATTGGTTATTTTCTCGGAGGCAAAGTTATTTGTGAGTATATTTGGTAAGCGGGCATGAAGGAAAACTTAGTTGTTGAATATAGGCCATGTGTTGTTTTTAAATATATCATTTTCAGGGATATTCTTTGGCCAAAAATGATAATGGGCCAGCAAAAAGGGTCAGAGGATAATATAGGAATATATAGCAGAATTATAGATTTTAATGTGCCATTGACACATTGAGGGATCATTTGATAAAATCAGTTGGCCACATAGCTTAAATACTGTCTTTAGATGAAAATTAACATCATACTTGAATAGCACACCGGATATTGGTACTCCTGATTCGATGAAAATATACAAAAAGATAAACGTCATCGAACAGCAGAACATCGATATTTTAACGAATACACGTCATTGCTACAGCTGATTGGATATCGTTAGACTTTACGTATTTTATTTTATTGGGGTAGACAGAAATTAATTCCCCGGGGTAGGGAATTAGACAGATCCCGTACCAACATTGGGATATTTTATTTTGATATAAACTCCAACCTCATAGGGAAGTAGACATAAATTATCCCCCAAAGAATGGGAAATTAGACATAATGTTAAACAAAAGGTTTATACATTTGAACAATTTTCTCAAAAGTTTCTGATTTGCCTTGGTATGCCCGTCATCCGCCGGTCGGAAAAAAACACATTGATAGATGCATGATATGACTGAACAATTGTTAAAAGCGATGTAAACGCCCCCACACCTACCCCACCCACACACATACATACATAGATACATGTCCGCTGTCTTACGAACCACATACCATCACCTCACCTCATTTCCCTGCCATTTCCCCTGCCGGAGGGGGAGGGTAATACAATAATTCTGGGTTTAATAATGCTTCTACCGAGGAAAAATGGGTAATCCGTCTGCACTACTAAACATTTACCGTCATTAAAAGCCAAAAATGTGCTGAAAATGACGTAAAACATTATTCAACCGACAACCGTTTCCAATATGGAGACTGTAAATAACCAAGCGTTAATGAGCAGTAAAGCATTAGTTTAATATGTTCGGTTTACACAATAACACATGTTGTCAGGGATCCATGGATAAACGTTCGTAATTAAAAAATATCCTAGTCGTGTGTGTGTAAGGAATTTGTGCTTTCATCACACTGTTTGTATCAATAGTGGCACGCCCCTTGCTGCTTGATCTGGCTCTGCGATGGTCACCAGCCTCTGTTTGCTTTATTTGAGCACTCTCATCGGCGTCAAACGGATGATTTCTAAAATAATGTAGAAGCGTATTTTTTTTTAAAAAAGGACTTTATTTAACAAATAGGCCCTCGATATAGAAAAAAAAATCGGCCACCGTTATGGGATCGGTCTTCGATTTGAAACAAGTGGGGTCGACCATCATTGTGAATCTTACAGATTGATGAATTTTATTTGTCAGAGAAGATTAAGAAAATAAAGAAAATAGACGCTCTTAAAATTAAGTTTACGTATGTATTAAAAACCAATACGCCGTACACTTAAGCAATACGCCGTATATTTGTTTTATATTTCACTGCAATACGACCTACACAATAAATGCAATTGTCCGTACATCGGCCAGTACAATTGTCCGTACACAGGCCTTTTTAACGTAAACGTGATTCTGAAGAATTAAGATAATCAAAACAGCAAACAAATGTTAAAATGTTATATGTTGATATTAAACACTCCCTGTCTGCACAGAATAGACATGTATGTGTTGTGATATAAGGGAACTTGTGTAAATAAAAGACTACTCAGCGTCAGAAATTAAAGTGCCACCGTCATGTTTGTTTCACACTGGAAATTAACCAGTACTGTATTTTCTAGTAATAAGCAGGTTTCTTAACAGATAAAATACGCGAAAAAGTCTTTGCATACCCTTTCAGCTGAACAGCAATGATGTATATTCGTTAACAAATCGATTTTCTTCTGCTCGTTCACGTTTATCTTCTTGATTTTGTATATTTTCACCGATTCAGTAGAACCAATATCCGGTGTCTGATTTGAGCTATCACCTGTAGTTTTTAGTTCAGCCCATGCCAGCAATACCCCTGCAGTTTATTTTGTATAATTGTGTAGTTTATCCTAACCGAGGACAACTTGTACTTTCACATGACATTATCGAAATACGTTGACCAATCAGCTGGTATTGCACATATTTCGTAGTGATCAGTACATGTATATATATATTAGATCATATAAGTTATTACCAGCTTTTTTTCTTCTCTTTTTTTAATTCGTTAAAACACCAATGTGGATACATTTATACATTTAATTCTATTATGGGGAAACTATTTGATTCAGAGATTTAGGTTAAAGCCCGAGTAAACCCTTGTATTTTCACCTACTGAATATCTCAACGTATTGGAAATTTATAATCAATGCCAGGATATGAAAGTAGTGCATAACGTGTTTTATTCATTTACCTTAATGCGTATATATAACTGATTACTAGTATTAGGTATCAAACTAACAGACTGGTGTTTCGGGTCTTATTCCAATATTCAAGATGGTCGCTACGGCGTCGCAAAGTTTTGTGTTACACAGAGTTAGATAGAGAAAACGTAACATTTTGCTTACGTAACATCTCAAAAAGTGTTTGGTCAGATTTGGCCAAACTTCACATGAATGATGGGCAGGTCATATTCAGAACTGCCTGTTTTTGTCACCGCTCAAGATCCATCTTAAAACTTGAACAATTAAAAGACGGAATTTTATTGACTTATACAATTACATAATTGTTCATCATATATACAATTTATCAAAGTTAAGAAATTCCCACGTATGCACTGCGGAAAAATGAGATTTGAGACTTGAAAACAAACAAACAACAACAACAAAAAAACAACAACATTATAATACTATAGGTTCTATAAAATTTAATTTTCACGTTATTGTCATTTAGGCGCTGACTGGATAAAAGCGAGGTTGTGTACACATAACTTCGATTTAAGCTAACCTGTTGTTTTTAGTAATACCGGCCAAAGTCAAGACGAGCTTCTGCGATGGCGTGTTGCCTGTAGTAATTTGTCTGTCCTTCAGTAATCATCTAACTCTTGCACACACATGTTTAGTTAACGACACCCGATTTCTACATGTTGTTTAAAATGTGATATTTTATTTAGAGAACCTTATCACTTTTTTGTTGCAGAGGTAATAAAAAGGACAAACCAGATCACCGATACATTACAGTTAACGAGCCTCACTCACAGTACACAAATTGGGGAGATATTTAATTGACATCTTTTTGGTGATTTACATGACAACAGTGTATTAGGCAGAGATTTGGTGATTTACATGACAACAGTGTATTAGGCAGTAACTTGGTGATTTACATGACATCGTTGTATTAGGCAGTAACTTGGTGATTTACATGACAAAAGTGTAAAATTAAGCAGTGATTGTTGATCTACATGACAACAGTGTAGTAGGCAGTGTTTTGGTGATTTACATGACAACAATGTATTATGCAATGATTGTTGATTTACATGACAACAGTGTAATTGACAGCGATTTGGTGATTTACATGACAACAGAGTACTAGGCAGTGATTTGGTGATTTGCATGACAACAGTTTATTAGTCAGTAACTTTGTGATTTACATGACGACAGTGTATTAGGCAGTGATTTGGTGATTTATATGACCACACTATATTATGCAGTGATTGGTGATTTGCATGACAACAGTGTATTAGGCAGTAATTTGGTGATTTTCATGACAACAGTGTATTAGAAAGTATATTTATTAGAACATTACCACCAACGCATGCGAATACATACCGGTAAAACATGTTCCGATGCACAGAATGTGATATGGAACTTAAGCATCACGGGTCGCTGAAGACGCATATGCTTTTACATACTGGCGAGAGGCCATTTATATGTAAACTATGCGAAAAAGGTTTTGCACGATCATCGGATTTAATTAGACACATGCGCATTCATACTGGCGAGAAACCATATAAGTGTACAACATGTAATGAGTCATTTTCTCGACAATATAGCTTAAAGGCGCACATGGATGGACACGCTGGTGTGAAGAAAACATTCAAATGTGAAGAGTGTTATAAAGAGCTTTCTTCATTTTCATGTTTACGCAAACATACAGAAAAACATTCTCGTGAGAAACTGTTCAAATGTACACAGTGTGATTTGACATTTACACTTCGGAAGTCGCTGAATGAACATATGGTTGTACATGTTGGCGAGAGGTCATTTACATGCAAATTGTGCGAGAAAGGTTTTAAAAGATCAGCAGATTTAGTCAGACACATGTGTGTACATACAGGCGAAAACCGACGTGCCAGGACAGAACGTGTTGGAACGGTATCAGCACAAGAGCGCATAAAGAAAGATATGACTGAAAAGAAAACCATCAAGTGTCAGGAATGTGACACATGGCTGTCAACATTACCAAATTTACGCCAACACATGCTTATACATACGGGTGTAAGACCATTTAAATGTACAGAATGTGGCAAGTCATTTAGTCGTCGATTTGACTTGAAGAAACATATGCTCGTCCACGCAAAAGAAAATTCATTTAAATGTCGGGTTTGTGACATGGGGTTTAGAAGTTCGTTGAATTTACTCCGACACACGCGTATCCATACTGCCGAGGATCTTCTTGCTGGGATAACACGTGGTGATGCCTTATCACGAGGAGAGTGCATTAAGACAGATAGTGGTGTAGGCACTGGCGAAAAGAAATTAAAAACGATAAAATGTCAAGAGTGTGATACATGGTTATCCACATTACCGAATTTACGTCAACACATGCAAAAACATACAGGTATAAGGCCATTCAAATGTACAGAATGTGACAAGTCATTTATACGCAGATTTGACTTGAATAAGCATATGCTTGTTCATACTGTTCATACAAGAGAGGTGAAATTTAAATGCCAGGTTTGTGAAAAAGGGTTTAGAAGCTCACTGGGATTGCTTCGACACATACGTATTCATACAGGCGAAACTCCGTATATGTGTACCGAGTGTAAGAAGTCATTTACACAGGCATCTTTTCTCAAAAAGCATATGATAGTCCACACTAACGAGAAAACATTTAAATGCACAGTGTGTAAGAAAGAGTTTTTAAGATCATGGGAACTTGTCCGACACCAGCGTATACATACAGGCGAGAAGCCATTCAAATGTACAGACTGTTCGATGTCATTTATAGACAAAGGTAGCCGTAAAAAACACATGGTTGTCCACACTGGTGAAGTAAGAACTAAGGGTACTCCATCAGCCCGTGTGCTATGTCATGTATGCGGGAAACTGTTTTCTAAATATTCTCATTTATATCGACATATACGCATACACACTGGCGAGAAACCATTTGCTTGTACCGAATGTGGTAGATCTTTTACGCAAAACGATGACATGAAAAAGCATATGAACATTCACACTGGTCAAAGAATTAAACAAATGTGAGTGAATATTAAATGAAGGTCCACACTCGAGAGAGAATTATAACATGAGAGTTAATTATGGAAGTCTACACCGAAAACGGAATTACCAAATGTGAGTCTGTGACCCATAGAAGTTAACACTCAATAGATAATTATCAAATGCAACTGAACCAAATACCACATGTTAAAGAGATATATCATATAAAGGCCCACTCTGTGAATTAACCATAACAGTCTATTGAAAAAGATACAAACGTAATTCAACCATTGTATACATCTCAACATCTCAAAACTGTTCAGTCCCCTGCTATTACATGTATAGTTCATGAAGTAAACTAGCAAACTCGGCGAGCTTTTATCGAACAAATCATAAATATTTATTTATGTGTTTCATGAAGGCTTCGAAAAGTATGTTTCCTTGTGCATGTTTATAGAACTACGTGTATAGCTAAAATGAAGAACTATATTAATACTAATAGTAATGGAAGTAGTTGTAGTAGTAGTATTGATAGTATTAGTAGTAGTAGTAGTAGTAGTACTACTAGTAGTAGTAGTAGTAGTTGTTGTTGTTGTTGTAGTAGTAGTAGAAGTAAATAACAGACAGCAGTAGCAGTAGTAGTAGTAGTTGTTGTTGTTGTAGTAGTAGTAGAAGTAAATAACAGACAGCAGTAGCAGCAGCAGCAGTAGTAGTAGTAGTAATAGTAGTAGTAGTAGTAGTAGTAGTAGTTGTTGTTGTAGTAGTTGTAGTAGTAGTAGTAGTAGTAGTAGTAGAAATAGTAGTTGTAGTTGTAGTAGTTCTAGTAGTAGTAGTAGTTGTAGTAGTTGTAGTAGTAGCAGTAGCAGCAGCAGCAGCAGCTGTTGTTGTTGTAGTAGTAGTAGTAGTAGTCATAGTAGTAGTAGTAGTAGTAGTAGTAGTAGTAGTTATAGTAGTAGTAGTAGTAGTAGTAGTAGTAGTAGTAGTAGTAGTAGTAGTTTTGGCACAGAAGTAAACTGATAGTAAACAGTTGTATTGGTAAAAACGTGTTTTTGTAAAACTATTTCTGATTCTTAGTTTCAAAAATTGTTTGAACGCAAAACAAACAGTTGAAAATATAGGAGAGGAACATGTGTGGTCATGAACTGAGAAGCGTACACACAAACACGCGGTAGTGTTTGCAGCAGACGACACTCAGAATTATGACTTGGAAATAGGCAGTAGTATAGTGTGTGGGAACCTCCGAGCAGTGCTCTAAGACAGATTATGTGTACCTGTGATTCTTCATGTTTTCCTGATAACAAACACTCTCTACCATGACCAACTACATGTCATGCCAGTCATTTTAGTAAAGGTTCCAAATCAATATTACTTACGGTGTCTGATATTGAATATTTCGCTTTTTTACTTTGTTTTATTTGTTTAATTAATTAATAATACATGTGACTTGAATTAAACAATAAGGTTCTATTTTTCTTTATTTTCCTTTTATTTATCCATTGCATCATATAACAAAAATAATATTTATTGGTTTTTACATTTTTAGGATCGCGCCGCAAATCACGTCAAAAACTATACTGGGACCCGCAAATTAAAACATCCAAAACAGGTGCGCGTTCCCGAGGTTATTTAACAGCTAGCCTACTGAGCAATAGTCTTGATCATCTGCGACTCTTGTTTCAAATACAAACATTACAAGCGTCGCAAACATCTAGACAAATCGTCGTACTGAGATACTGCGTTCAGTAAAATAGGTCCGGTCTTGAAAAACATGGTAACATCCCCGTGGTGCGCTAAAACGATGTATCCGGTCTGTGAGCGATAGTATATGGCTGAAAACGTTTTCGCCAAAATATGGTTGACAATAGGGCTACCGCCTTGGAACGGTCAGTAGCAAAAAGGACCAGTGACCATTCCACGGTGGTCGCCCTATTGTCAACCCTTTTTGTGCTTTGGACGTCGTATTTAATTTTAACTGAGATATATATTCGATACTCATCAAGTATATTAATTAATGTTTCTGACGATTTTTGTGATCCATCCATCACAAACGTAGCATCTTCGGCGAAGAATGATTTATTTTAATTTTTTCGAAATGTGTACAACACTATATATGTTCACGCTTCACTTGATCGCACTCGTCACCCGCCATTCCAGTTGGGAATTGATATCTCTACGCTTATAGTATTTAACCCTCATAGCGTCCGCTGATTTATATATATATATATGTGTGTGTAAAAGCATTAATGGCTACATGTATGTTTCGAGTTGCAACTGTTCGAATGTGAAGTTTCTCGTAAAACATTTATTCAGTCAAGAATTTAAACAATCATAAGAGGATTAATACAGGAGACCATTCAAATGTGAAGTTTTTAGTAAAAGTTTTTTTCAGTTAAATAGTTTAAACAGTCATTTGAGGATTCATAAAGGTGAGAAGTCATTCAAATGTGAAGTTTGTAGTAAAACATTTATTCAGTCAAGTATTTCAAATGTCATATGAGGATTCATAGAGGAGAAAGACAATGCACATGTGAAGTTTGTAGTAAGACATTTACGCGTTCATGTCATTTAAACAGTCATATGAGGATTCAAACTGGAGAGAATTCAGTCGAATGTGAAATTTGTAGAAAGACATTTACACTGGCGTGTCATTTAAACAGTCATATGCTGATTCATACAGGAGAGAAGCCATTGAAATGTGAAGTTTGTCGTAAACAATTTAATAAGTCAAGTATTTTAAACAGTCATAATTTATGAGGAATAATACAGGAGACGACCATTCAAATGTGAATTGTGTAGTAAAACATTTATTCAATCTAGTATTTTAAACAGTCATATGAGGATTTATACAGGAGAGAAGCCATTCAAATCTGAAGGTTGTAGTAAAACATGTTTTCAATCTAAGTTGTTTAGACAGTCATGTGAAGATTCACATATTATTTCCTTTAAATTTAATACTGTTTTAGTCATCAGTTCCCTTCAAATACTAGTGGCTGAACAACCGAATATACATGTATGAATCTTTGAAATAGTGAACAATAAATTGCAGCGCCACCTGTCAAAAGAATAAAAGTAAAAGTTAATTAGAAAACAAACAACAAAACCAGTGTACCAAAATTGAAGATAATCTATTCACAGGTATAGACGTATTGCCACCTAATATCAGAAATCCAAAATCAGTAATGTATTTCCCAATATAAGATATTCTCAGCTTCATGCCATAGACATGAGAAATAGATAGCAAATACATTATTCATGTAGGAAAAAACAATTAATATCCAACGATTCATGGTTGGAATCTCGGTATGTGATAATTGAAGAAATGTACATGTGAATAATTTATAGATTATTCATTCAAAGAGAATCCCAGGTATAGGCAAACACTGGGAGGAGTCTCACACACTGGGAGGAGTCTCAAACACTGGGAGGAGTCTCGGCATATTGAAAAGTCATATAATGTGCAGAAATGAATAATTGAATATTTGTTTATTTAATATATACCCAGGTATTAGCAAACGCGCTGGGTAGGCTTTCGGCATTTGACTAAATTGTGGAAGTTCAACTCACCTAATATGAGACAGGAACACAAAGTTAATTAATTAAATAGGTAGAATACATAAGCAAAGTTAAATACACAATATTCATGTTACATACAATATAACCACACACTCGCATATGTGTTTATACATATGTATTAGTATAGTATATTTATTCATTTGTTTAACTGTTAATTCTATCTCATTCATCACAACAACACATATTGCAGCTTTTCGGTATCTAAAACGTTGAAAGTTAACTAATTGTTTAACAATTGTTCTGCCCTCAAAATCACAACCCCGGACTGACCTGAAGTAGTGACCTGCGCCATTTGGGTTTATGTGTACACCATCAGGATCGACAAACTCTGTCAAAAACCGCGTAGAACAATTATTCTTGAGATATCTTTAAAAAACTATGTGGGAGTGTGCTGCACATACATTACCCAGGAGGTCGTTGATATGCCTTGCTTTTTCATTATATGAGAACCTACTGGAGCGGGGTAATACTTCGAGCAAGACTACCCTCTTGGCTCCAGAACATTGATATTGAATTATCAAATAAATAAGTTATATACAATTTTCTTTCATGTTTGATACAATATGACAGAACACAATGAGCTTTACTTTAGCATGCTATTCAGAAATATAATCTCCTGTCGTGCCTCTAATGGGTTATTCTCCTGTTGTTCTGGCTTCTTCCAAGTCACTGAGTACTTGAGTTGTGGCTGTGTGGTCATTTTTATATTCATAGATACATGATCATAATTTTGTTATACGTATATTGCCTACATAACGGCTCCATAACGTCTGCTCCCAACTAAATTTCATTTTGCTTATGTCCTCGTTGTTTTCTCGTTTAGACCAAAGCGTTTTGTTAGAAACTGGGACCATATGCCGCTGGCCGTGGAGTGATGTGAAAACACCGCATTGAATGTTCCTTGTTCACCGTCATATGCGTACCATCTACGGGATGGCTCAAATTTATGTACTACTAACATTATATATATTGAGTTTTGCCCAACCCGGAGCTAGAGGGCGTGAACGGTAGAAACACTTTTCACTGCCGTTCAAGAACAATCAAACCGAGACTGCAATATGTTTTGTATTTAATGTGTTCGATTTCCAAAGTTCTCCTTCCATACTTCTTTTTTTTCTAGTATTGTTGCCTAGTGTGTTAAATGATATGGCCTGGCGGGGATTTCTTTATTTACACTGTCCCGTTTCATTGGGATGACCATAGTGCAAGAGAGAAGTTTGTTGCACCCTAGAAACTGGTTTAAACCCCACAGTGGCCATTTCTTACTCTGACCGTTCCAGGGTTTTGGTCTTGTTGTCAATATAGATATAAAAATCGAACAGGAAAGCAATGTGTCCATTTTTTGCTCTGACCGTTCCAAAATTTATGAACGTTCCATTTTTTTGCTCTGACCGTTCCAAAATATATGACCGTTCCAGGGTTTTGGCCATTTTTTGCTTTGAGCGTTTGGTCTTGTTGTCAATATAGATATACAAATCGAACAGGAAAATCAGAATTCAAGGACGACAGTCAACCAGAAACACACACAGAAACAAAGAACAAATTTAAAGATGAATAAAAGGCATCACATAAAAGGCCGCTAGGGGTGGAAACCCCTTTTATGTTGTGATATCATATACGTTGCCTTTTACTTATCCTTGTAATTATTGTTAGTTTCGATGTGTGAATTTGTTTGACAGTGGTCGTTAAATGCAATATTTACTATTCGTCGTTTACATTTACATGTACTCATAGTATTATACAAAAATATATGAGAATGATGATAATGCCGTTCAAGAACAGTCTCAATCAAACCCTATATCTCATTTATGCACTTTCGCAGGGAGTTTTCGGAGTTTATTTTCAACTATAGCCCAAATGACCATGTTCATGGCTATTTAGTTCTCAATTAAATTAATGCAAAGTGCCCGTGAATGCAGACTCTAGAAAAAAAAAATACTGAAAGTGGGGATCCAGTGGAAACAACAAACACAAACACAGAGTGGGTTTAATGATGATGAATAAGTTGTGAAACATATACCTCGTAAGATGCTGCTCGAGCAATATCACCGTCTTAGACGGTATGACTTATGATGGCAAAATTGAAATCATATATTTAACATTATATTTAATATTTACAACGAAAATGGCAAACTATTATGTTAGATTTATTACAAGAGAGATAAATACGACAGAATCTGAAATATAAGCGTTATTGGAATGATGTCATTTATAACAGACAGTATTAATCATACTGGGAAATAAACGTTTGAAAGTAATCCAGATACCATTTGATAATACTATTAATGTTTTTTTGACATCTGTTTGAGTATCTGTTGAAGACTCAAAATGAAATATCATGCATAGCAATACAAAGAATCATGCATAGCAATACAAAGAATCACGAGAGGGCTCAACAATCACGAACGACTATGAAATAGCGAATGCATTCAACAGCCGTTTTATTTTTTTTGTATTAATATAGCAACAATCTTAAAGCACCTATTCCAGTTTCAAATATCAGTTTTAAAACCATTGTTGATTTTATCAATGATAAGCTGCCGCCAGATGTTTGCTATAACTTTCGTCCTAAAACGGAAGATCAATATATCTCTAAATTAATTTAGATATCCCGCGATAGCGGTGCAGTACAATTTTTTTTCTTTTTCAAATAAAATGTGTATTAGTTCATAATCAATCTCGCAAACATCTATGCCATTTCGTATGCTACCACAATGACATCAATGCATTTAGCACATTTAATATTGATTTAATGTGAACATGTATCATTAATTTCTTACAGAAACATGTTAGAACTAATAAATTTTAAAAGTAGTACGGCAATCATTGGAACGAAACATAAGGAGGGCGAACTGGCATTAGGTTGAAGCGTCATATAATTAATGTGGTTACCTCCCTTAGTTATTATGACTCCATTTACTTTGTGGTCAATACTGGAGTATAGGATTGGTTATTTTCTCGGAGGCAAAGTTATTTGTGAGTATATTTGGTAAGCGGGCATGAAGGAAAACTTAGTTGTTGAATATAGGCCATGTGTTGTTTTTAAATATATCGTTTGCAGGGATATTTTTTGGCCAAAAATGATAATGGGCCAGCAAAAAGGGTCAGAGGATAATATAGGAACGATGCAGGAGCAAGCGTACCATTACATAAGCGTACCAGCGTATAAGCGTACCATTTTAGGAGCAAGCGTCCCATATATAGAATATATAGTTGTTATATAGTGGTAACAAAGGTGCTAATTTGTTTGTTGTTTGCAGTGCGACTTGATGATTATAATGGTGATAATTGCATGGTGAGATCATTTTTATAAGATTTGTATAAGGGAATATGAATAATTTATCACACGCTTGTTTTATTTTTTAGTAGTTTTATTTAAATAATATATACACAACAAATAAATATATAGAAGACAAATATAATGTTTTACATACAAGACGCTTTACATTCAAGACAGAAATAAAAGATATTTACATTCTTAAAACAGAACATTTGAACATACATGAAAGATATTTACATTCTTAAACAGAACATTTGAAGATATAATTTATTTTATTTCAACAATTAGCAATTTCATCATTAACAAGATAAGTTACAAATATTGAAGCAACAGATAACAGTGACACAAACAGGAGAAACCAATATAGTTGACGTCATGTTCTACATGAAATCGCCGAACTGATGTTGTTGTAGCTGCTATCTAGTTGTCTTCTTCTTCGTGATCGTCTGCTGTTGCTGGGATTGGTCCTAGTCCAAGTAGGTGGCTGCAATCTCGTAGAAGTCTCGATGTCGTTATGTCTCCATCTTCGTATTGGTCCCATTGGTCAAACAGTCGTCCATGGATGCGTTTGTACTTTTGTCTGTTGTTGCGTGTCAGCAGATTTTCGGAGACCAGCCTGATCTGCATGAAGGGGGACGAGGACGTAGAATGGAAGGGTGCTACCGCAGGCTCATGCGTTAAGTCGTTTGTGCCATCCTGTAAAATAAATAGTGTAATTAGTTATACATCATCATGTCTGATTTAATGATGATATTATTATTATATATTTATTGTTCGTTATTCATTATTAGTTTAATTTCATTTAATGTTATCATTTTCTTTTTATTAAATGTTGACACTTATTGTGATGATATATATATATATATATTTACCTTCCACGTCGTTGTTGATCCTAACAGTCTCTCTGAAAACCGACCAGTGTTCTGGTTTCCATACAGAGCCGTCTATCCAATTAGTGCGGACGTAGTTAAGCATAAACCATTCCACCTGTGGTTCTTCCAGTTTGACGAGTAGACTACGAAACACCCGAAAAAAACAAAACCAAAACATTAACATACACGTACATAATTATAATTAAATGAATTATTATAACGATAACACAATTGTATCGAAAAATATGACTGTTTTTCAATTTGGTATTTTGGACAGTGTTTCAGGTATACTCGCAATGTGTTATTAAAATCATTCATTTCTTTAATTAAATATATACTTACAGCAACATAGAGTCACTCTTTCGGCGTCTGGACATTTATGAGCGTCCACTTTATTCTCTCATTGAAATGTTTGTCCGTGTTTGTGTTTCATTGCGCGTGTATCAAAATGAAACATGCGTTTGCGCGTCCGTCTGAGCGTGTATAATTCAAACAATTACTAATTACTAATTAATTAGTTGTTCTTTTCTTCACTCATTGAAATGTTTGACCGTGTTTGTGTTTCATTGCGCGTGTATCAAAATGAAACATGCATTTGCACGTCCGTCTGAGCGCGTGTAATTGTTAAGTCTTTTCTTTTAGAAAGCGTACTGCGCTTGTATCAGCCGACCGAAATCATAATGCCAAAATTGAGTAAAATTAAATTCTGCAAATGAGGAATACTAGTAGCTTAAACCATAAATAATGAGAATATAGTCATGCATACACATCATGCACATACAATATTACTTTTTTTTCATCATTTACCTCGGCATTCACTTAAATATCAATATATTATCAATAAAATAATAATTTCACTGTTTATTATCAATGATCCATTATGTTTTATGTTCGATATACTAGATAATTGATATACCAATGAATCACTATATATTTATATATGTGGTACGCTTGCTCTCGGAAAGTGGTACGCTTGCTCCCGGTACGCTTGTGCAATGGTACGCTTGCTCCATCATTCTATAGGAATATATAGCAGAATTATAGATTTGAATGTGCCATTGATACATTGAGGGGTCATTTGATAAAATCAGTTGGCCACATAGCTTAAATACTGTCTTTAGATGAAAATTAACATCATACTTGAATAGCACACCGGATATTGGTACCCCTGAATCGATGAAAATATACAAAAAGATAAACGTCATCGAACAGCAGAACATCGATATTTTAACGAATACACGTCATTGCTACAGCTGATTGGATATCGTTAGACTTTTCACGTATTTTATTTTATTGGGGTAGACAGAAATTAATTCTCCGGGGTAGGGAATTAGACAGATCCCGTACCAACATTGGGATATTTTATTTTGATATAAACTCCAACCTCATAGGGAAGTAGACATAAATTATCTCCCAAAGAATGGAAAATTAGACATAATGTTAGACAAAAGGTTTATACATTTGAACACTTTTCTCAAAAGTTTCTGATTTCCCTTGGTATGCCCGTCATCCGCCGGTCGGAAAAAAAAACATTGATAGATGCATGATATGACTGAACAATTGTTAAAAGCGATGTTAACGGCCCCACACCCACCCCACCCACACACATACATACATAGATACATGTCCGCTGTCTTACGAACCACATACCATCACCTCACCCCATTTCCCTGCCATTTCCCCTGCCGGAGGGGGAGGGTAATACAATAATTCTGGGTTTAATAATGCTTCTACCGAGGAAAAATGGGTAATCTGTCTGCACTACTAAACATTTACCGTCATTAAAAGCCAAAATGTGCTGAAAATGACGTAAAACATTATTCAACCGACAACCGTTTCCAATATGGAGACTGTAAATAACCAAGCGTTAATGAGCAGTAAAGCATTAGTTTAATATGTTCGGTTAAAACAATAACACATGTTGTCAGGGATCCATGGATAAACGTTCGTAATTAAAAAATATCCTAGTCGTGTGTGTGTAAGGAATTTGTGCTTTCATCACACTGTTTGTATCAATAGTGGCACGCCCCTTGCTGCTTGATCTGGCTCTGCGATGGTTACAGCCTCTGTTTGCTTTATTTTAGCACTCTCATCGGCGTCAAACGGATGATTTCTAAAATAATGTAGAAGCGTATTTTTTTTTAAAAAGGACTTTATTTAACAAATAGGCCCTCGATATAGAAAAAAAATTCGGCCACCGTTATGGGATCGGTCTTCGATTTGAAACAAGTGGGGTCGACCATCATTGTGAATCTTACAGATTGATGAATTTTATTTGTCAGAGAAGATTAAGAAAATAAAGAAAATAGACGCTCTTAAAATTAAGTTTACGTATGTATTAAAAATCAATACGCCGTACAATTAAGTAATACGCCGTACATTTGTTTTATATTTCACTGCAATACGACGTACACAATAAATGCAATTGTCCGTACATTGGCCAGTACAATTGTCCGTACACAGGCCTTTTTAACGTAAACGTGATTCTGAAGAATTAAGATAAACAAAACAGCAAACAAATGTTAAAATGTTATATGTTGATAATAAAACACTCCCTGTCTGCACAGAATAGACATGTATGTGTTGTGATATAAGGGAACTTGTGTAAATAAAAGAGTACTCAGCGTCAGAAATTAAAGTGCCACCGTCATGTTTGTTTCACACTGGAAATTAACCAGTACTGTATTTTCCAGTAATAAGCAGGTTTCGTAACAGATAAAATACGCGAAAAAGTCTTTGCATACCCTTTCAGCTGAACAGCAATGATGTATATTCGTTAACAAATCGATTTTCTTCTGCTCGTTCACGTTTATCTTCTTGATTTTGTATATTTTCACCGATTCAGTAGAACCAATACCCGGTGTCTGATTTGAGCTATCACCTGTAGTTTTTAGTTCAGCCCATGCCAGCAATACCCCTGCATTTTATTTTGTATAATTGTGTAGTTTATCCTAACCGAGGACAACTTGTACTTTCACATGACATTATCGAAATACGTTGACCAATCAGCTGGTATTGCACATATTTCGTAGTGATAAGTACATGTATATATAAATTAGATCATATAAGTTATGACCAGCTTTTTTTCTTTTCTTTTTTTAAATTCGTTAAAACACCAATGTGGATACATTTATACATTTAATTCTATTATGGGGAAACTATTTGATTCAGAGATTTAGGTTAAAGCCCGAGTAAACCCCTGTATTTTCACCTACTGAATATCTCAACGTATTGGCAATTTATAATCAATGCCAGGATATGAAAGTAGTGCATAACGTGTTTTATTCATTTACCTTAATGCGTATATATAACTGATTACTAGTATTAGGTATCAAACTAACAGACTGGTGTTTCGGGTCTTATTTCAATATTCAAGATGGTCGCCACGGCGTCGCAAAGTTTTGTGTTACACAGAGTTAGATAGAGAAAACGTAACATTTTGCTTACGTAACATCTCAAAAAGTGTTTGGTCAGATTTGGCCAAACTTCACATGAATGATGGGCAGGTCATATTCAGAACTGCCTGTTTTTGTCACCGCTCAAGATCCATCTTAAAACTTGAACAATTAAAAGACGGAATTTTATTGACTTATAGTATTACATAATTGTTCATCATATATACAATTTATCAAAGTTAAGAAATTCACACGTATGCACTGCGGAAAAATGAGATTTGAGACTTGAAAACAAACAAACATCAACAAAAAAACAACAACATTATAGTACTATAGGTTCTATAAAATTTAATTTACACGTTATTGTCATTTAGGCGCTGACTGGATAAAAGCGAGGTTGTGTACACATAACTTCGATTTAAGCTAACCTGTTGTTTTTAGTAATACCGGCCAAAGTCCAGACGAGCTTCTGCGATGGCGTGTTGCCTGTAGTAATTTGTCTGTCCTTCAGTAATCATCTAACTCTTGCACACACGTGTTTAGTTAACGACACCCGATTTCTACATGTTGTTTAAATGTGATATTTTATTTAGAGAACCTTATCACTTTTTTGTTGCAGAGGTAATAAAAAGGACAAACCAGACCACCGATACATTACAGTTAACGAGCCTCACTCACAGTACACACATTGGGGAGATATTTAATTGACATCTTTTTGGTGATTTACATGACAACAGTGTATTAGGCAGAGATTTGGTGATTTACATGACAACAGTGTATTAAGCAGTAACTTGGTGATTTACTTGACATCGGTGTATTAGGCAGTAACTTGGTGATTTACATGACAAAAGTGTAAAATTAAGCAGTGATTGTTGATTTACATGACAACAGTGTAGTAGGCAGTGTTTTTTTGATTTACATGACAACAATGTATTATGCAATGATTGTTGAATTACATGACAACAGTGTAATTGACAACGATTTGGTGATTTACATGACAACAGAGTACTAGGCAGTGATTTGGTGATTTGCATGACAACAGTTTATTAGTCAGTAACTTTGTGATTTACATGACGACAGTGTATTAGGCAGTGATTTGGTGATTTATATGACCACACTATATTATGCAGTGATTGGTGATTTGCATGACAACAGTGTATTAGGCAGTGATTTGGTGATTTCCATGACAACAGTGTATTAGAAAGTATATTTATTAGAACATTACCACCATCGCATGCGAATACATACCGGTAAAACATGTTCCGATGCACAGAATGTGATATGGAACTTAAGCATCACGGGTCGCTGAAGACGCATATGCTTTTACATACTGGCGAGAGGCCATTTATATGTAAACTGTGCGAAAAAGGTTTTGCACGATCATCGGATTTAATTAGACACATGCGCATTCATACTGGCGAGAAACCATATAAGTGTACAACATGTAATGAGTCATTTTCTCGACAATATAGCTTAAAGGCGCACATGGATGGACACGCTGGTGTGAAGAAAACATTCAAATGTGATAGTTATAAAGAGCTTTCTTCATTTCCATGTTTACGCAAACATACAGAAAAACATTCTCGTGAGAAACTGTTCAAATGTACACAGTGTGATTTGACATTTACACTTCGGAAGTCGCTGAATGAACATATGGTTGTACATGTTGGCGAGAGGTCATTTACATGCAA
Source organism: Cyrtodaria siliqua (assembly GCA_037043455.1). Classification (NCBI taxonomy): domain Eukaryota; kingdom Metazoa; phylum Mollusca; class Bivalvia; order Adapedonta; family Hiatellidae; genus Cyrtodaria; species Cyrtodaria siliqua. The sequence goes on along the minus strand of JAWPHD010002093.1, from coordinate 212,774 downwards.
ACTGTGCGAGAAAGGTTTTAAAAGATCAGCAAATTTAGTCAGACACATGTGTGTACATACAGGCGAAAACCGACGTGCCAGGACAGAACGTGTTGGGACGGTATTAACACAAGAGCGCATAAAGAAAGATATGACTGAGAAGAAAACCATCAAGTGTCGGGAATGTGACACATGGCTGTCAACATTACCAAATTTACGCCAACACATGCTTATACATACGGGTGTAAGGCGATTTAAATGTACAGAATGTGGCAAGTCATTTAGTCGTCGATTT
>JAWPHD010002093.1:0-207500 GCA_037043455.1 Cyrtodaria siliqua | reverse complement strand
GTCAGTTGGCAACATATCAATAACTGGTGGTGAACCGTAGCGACAGTTGGCTACATAACAGGAACTGGCGGTGGATTGTAGCGACAGTTTGCTATATACTAGGCGCTGGTGGCTGACAGAAGCGACAGTTGGCTATATACCAGGAACTGATGGTGTACTGTAGCGCCAGTTGGCTGCATATGATGAACTGGTGGTTGACTGTAGCGACAGTTTGCTATAAACTAGGCACTGGTGGCTGACAGAAGCGACAGTTGGCTACATATCAGGAACTGGTGGTGAACTGTAGCGCCAGTAGGCTATATATCATGAACTGATGGTGGACTGTAGCGACAGTTGTCTACATGTCATGAACTGGTGGTAGACTGTAGCGACAGTTGTCTACATATCACGAACTGGTGTTGGACTGTAGCGACAGTTGTCTACATATCATGAACTGGTGGTGGACTGTAGCGACTGTTGGCTACATACCAGGAACTGGTGGTAGACTTCAGCGACAAGTATCTACATACCCGGAACAGGTGATGGACTGCAACGAAAGTTGGCTAGGTGGCAGACTGCAGAGACAGTTGGCTCTATACCAGTAACTGGTGGTGGACTGCAGTGACAGTTGGCTATATACTAAGAGCTGGTGGTGGACTGTGGCAACAGTTGGCTCTACACAGGAACTATTGGTAAACTGTAGCGACAGTTGGCTATATACCAGGACTTGCAGGCAGATTGCAGCGACAGGTGGCTACATCCCAGGAACCTTGGGCTGACTGCAGCGACAGTTTACTACATTCCAGGAACTGGTAACGGACTATAGCATCAGTTGTCAACATACCAGGAACTGGTGGTTACATACCAGGAACTGGTGGTTACATACCAAGAACTTGTGGCTTCATACCAGGAACTGGTGGTTACATACCAGGAACTGGTGGTGGTTACATACCAGGAACTGGGATTACATACCAGGAACTGGTGATTACATATCAGGAACTGGTGGTTACATATCAGGAACTGGTTGCGGACAGCAGTGACAGTTGGATACATACCAAGAAGTTTTGGTTACATTCCAGGAACTGGTGGTTACATATCAGGAACTGGTGGCGGACAACAGGGACAGTTGGCTTCATACCAGGAACTGGTGGTTACATATCAGGAACTGCTGTCGGCCAGCAGGGACAGTTGGCTACATTCCAGGAACTGGTGGTACACCATAACGACAACTGGTTACATATCAGGAACTGGTGGCGGACAGCAGGAAATGTTGGCTATATACCAGGAACATGTACCAGGAACTGGTATAGGACCGTAACGACAACTGGCTACATACAATGAGCTGGTGGTGGACAGCAGCGACAGTTGACTACATACCAGAAACAGGTGGCGTATTGTTTGTATGTCTTGCTGACTCATAGTAATTTTAAAGTTTAAAGTCTAAACAAGTTTAAAGTTTAAAAGACGGGCGTTTCGTATGAAACAATATGTCAAATGTTCGTGTACCGCGGTTGGTTTTTGTCTCTTACTTATATAACCTACCACGGGTGAGAGTCTCTTATGTATATAACGACGTCGTGTACCACTTAGGGGCGTCTCTTATGTACATCACGGCTTCGTGTACCACGGATTGGCGTGTATGTGCCACGGAGGGGCGACTCTTATCTACATAATGGCGTCGGGTAGCACGGACGGGCGTCTCTTGTGTTCATCATGGCATCGTGTGCCAGAGGCCGTCACATACGTTCATCACGGCGCCAAGTACGACGGAGTGGCGTTTTTTTATATACACCATGTCATCGTGTACTATTTCTTTGGAGAGTATGAGCACAGAGGTTAGGTAGAGATGTGGTTTTGATAGATGTTTATTTCAAAATACGCATAGTGAATGACGCGAGATGTTGAAAAACTGAATCGTTGTTTTATTCCAGATATGGGACCGTTTGCTAGCCAGATGTGTTTAATGCACAGAATAAAAGTGTATTTAAGCAAACGAATGTTGTGGAACTTGTGACTGATCACCATATATAGGCTATATTGCATTGTGTCCAATGGGCTGATTTTCACCGGTCTGACATCTAGATGGACAAAATGCATTTTTCTTATTAATGGCCAAATCCAGTTGATTTTTTCTGTGAAAGCTTGCAGCTGAGTGAGAAAAATAAGCTGATGTTACCGGGGGCCCCCGTGACTGCAGATCCCTTTAGAGGGGTAGGCAGAGGGGTAGAATCCCCCCAAATTCATGTTCATTTTATCATTTTTTGTTCATGCTCATTAAAGGTCTTCATCATGATCCCTGCATTGTTTCAGGTGCTATCTCGCTCGCATCAAAAGAGCAGTGGCAGAAAAACAATAAACGTGGCTCCTGGTTAATGGAGTTTCTACGATAGAATTTGCAGCAACTCTGCAGTTCAGGGTGAGAAGGTTCTAGGCCCATTTTCCATATTTTATCTCGATGTGCATGAAAGATGAGCCTGGCATGTTCATGTCTGTTAGGCGTCATATAACCTTTTCTTGTGTAGGTGCGCCTTAAAACCCAATTCAATCAAAACAACAAAATATTATTTTTTTGCAATTGAAATTGAATGTGTGTGTTTTAGGGTGGAATTTTGGGGTCCTAGTGATTTGGAGTGGCCCTAAAGCACTTTAAGTAGGTTCTCAAGTGTCTTTAAATGGATTAGTGGCAAAGGGTAATATATCTGTCACAATTCCTACAATAAATGGCAATTTTATTATTTTAAGGTACCGTATGAGGCTAAAATCTGAAATGTATCGGTACTGACATTTTGACATGACGCGACTCTAGGAGGAGTCTTACTTTGTATCGAAAGCCTGAGAACCTGTAAATTGTATACGCAATGATGGGTTTTACAATCTGAAGCTGAAATATACAGAAATGTGTGGGATTCAGCATTTATTTTAATTTTTGCTAAACATGGTGTAAATCCCACCCATTTTTCTTCATTAATTCAGATGAAATCACTATGCAATGGCATACAATTGTAATTTAACACATTAATTTGGTATTTTATAAGAGATAATGGTATAATCCACTGAAATATATACTATTCTGGTGTGTGATTCAGTTTGTCTTGCTGTTGCTCAAGACTTGAATGTCTTAGTTGCCTTTAAAACTGCTACAGGCATATGGGTCATTATTTCAATTTTGTCTCTTTTTTTTCTGGCATTTTATAGATAAACTGTATATTTTATTGGACAGAGTGCGTGTAAATGTTCTCCAAAGCAGCCTTATGGTCTATTTTGTGCCTCAAAATTGTTGGAATTTAACAGAATGTCTGTTTCTCCATGAAAAATGAAGAAATTTCATGCATGAGTGTTTTGGTATCTACACCTCACATTATGTGTATATTTTAGTTTGATATATAGAAGGCAATGTTTGAAAACTTTACTTGAAATAAATATACGAAACGGTTGATTTATTTTGGCATTTTTTCTAGTTTTGTATAACGCGTCTTAAAATCCTTGATTTCTATTAGCCGAATGGTTCTTTGCATGCAGGAATTGAACCGAAAAGATAATAGGTCCTTGCAAAAGCATCTGATTTTCCATTCGGTCAACCCTATTGGTCAGTTAGATGTATTCGATAACTATTTTTGACAAATGTCGCGACTCATTTAGGTGTCGGACCAGTCAGGAAGTACTTCCGGGTCATAGTGTGCTGAAATAGTTCCTTGAAAGAATCCAAAGTTTCTAGTTTGCATGTGTTTTTCCCAAGATTAGTTTCTATTTCATCGTTAAATCTAACCTGAGGTTAAAGTAGTATGTCTGTTGTCATGAGTATTAAGTATTTTACTGTGTTTGTCAGGATTATTTCTTTGGAGAGTATGAGCACAGAGGTTAGGTAGAGATGTGGTTTTGACAGATGTTTATTTCAAAATACGCATAGTGTGAATGAATGACGCGAAATGTTGAAAAAATGAATCGGTGTTTTATTTCAGATATGGGACCGTTTGCTAGCCAAATGTGTTTAATACACAGAATAAAAGTGTATTTAAGCGAACGAATGTTGTGACTGATCTCCAAATATAGCCTATATTGCATTGTGTTCAATGGGCTGATTGTCACCTGTGTGACACCATAACCTTGGTTACTGGAAGGTGCATCAAAAAGACGCACAACAAATGAATCTGGAAATAATACTAGTCTTTATTTACGCAATCGCAGTACATATGTAAGTTTTGATGTAGTAAATGTTTACAGACACAGTCCTGTTGTTCACGTGTTATAGCATACATGTATGTATCATATAGGACACAATGTGTAGAACGCGTGCAAGTTAAGCAATTGGACGGTTACACATGAAACATCTGTATGTATGCCACAAATGTAGCGTCCATATGTGGTATATGGATTGCATCAATGTTTTTGTTTGTACCCTATTAATGCTTATTAATCAGCACGTGTCCGAATATTGTACACACTATTATATCATTGTAATCATCACGTGATCAAATATTGTATACACTATTATAGCATAGTAATCATCACGTGACAAAATATGGTAAACCTCCATTATAGCACAGTAATCATCACGTGACAAAATATGGTAAACACCATTATAGCACAGTAATCATCACATGACAAAATATGGTAAACACCATTATAGAACAGTAATCATCAAAGTGACCAAATATTGTATACACTATTATAGCACAGTAATCTTCACGTGTCCAAATATTGTATAGACTATTATAGCATAGTAATCATCACGTGATCAAATATTGTTTACACTATTATAGCATAATAATCATAACGCGACCAAATTTTGTATGCACTAGTATACCATAATACTCATTACGTAATCATCCGTGGCCAAATATTGTATACACTATTGTAGCAGAGTAATCATCTCTTGCTCAAATACTGTATACACTATTATAGCATATTATTCATCACGTGTCCAAATATTGTATGCACTACTATACCGCATTAATTATCACGTGACCAAATAGTGTATACCCTATTATAAGATAATAATCATCGCATGACCAAATACTGTATTCACTGTTACAGGACAGTAATCTGCACGTGTCTAAATATTGTATGGACTAATATAGCATAGTAATCGTCACGTGTTCAAATATTTTACAAACTTTTATAACATAGTAATCAACACGTGACCAAATGTTGTATACACTTTTATAGCATAGTTATCATTTAGTGTCCAAATATTGTATACACTATTATAGCACAGTAATCATCACGATTCCAAATATTGTATACACTATTATAGCATAGTAATCATCACATGAGGAAATATTGTATACACTATTTGAGCATAGTAATTATCACGTGACCAGTCATTTATACACTATTATAACATAGTAATCATCACGTGACCAAATATTGTAAACACTATTATAGCATAGTTATCATCACGTGTCCAAATATTGTATACACTATAATAGCATAGAAATCATACGTGACTAAATATTGTATGAACTAGTATAACATAATAATAATTACGTAATCATCCGTGGCCAAATATTGCATACACTATTATAGCATAGTAACCTTCCAGTGCTCAAATATTGTATACACTATTATAGCATAGTATTCATCAAGTGTCTAAATATCTTTGCACTATTATACCGCATTACTCATCACGTGAACAAATATTGTATACCCTATTATAAGATAATAAACATCGTATGACCAATTACTGTATTCACTGTTACAGGACAGTAATCTGCGCGTGTCTACATATTATATTGATTATTGTAGCATAGTAATCGTCACGCGTTCAAATATTGTATAAACTTTTATACCATAGTAATCGTCACGTGACCAGATATTGTATACACTTGTATACTATAGTGATTAACACGTGACCAAATATTGTATACACTATTTTAGCATAGTAATCATACGTGACGAAATATTGTATACACTATTACAGCATAGTAATCATCACGTGTCCAAATATTGTATACACTATTACAGCATAGTAATCATCAAGTGTCCAAATCGTGTATACACTATTATTGCATAGTTATCATACGTGACCAAATAGTGTGTACACTATTATAGCGTAGTAATCATCACGTGACCAAATATCGTATAGACTATTATAACATAGTAATCATCACGTGATCAAATATTGTATACACCTTTATAGCATAGTTATTATCTAGTGACCAAATATTGTATACACTATTATAGCATAGTAATCATCTGTGACCAAATATGGTATGCACTACTACAGCATAGTTATCATACGTGACCAAATATTGTATACACTATTATAATATAGTAATCATACGTGACCAAATATTGTATGCTCTATTACAGCATAGTTATCATACGTGATCAAATATTGCATACACTATAATAGCATAGTAATCATACGTGACCAACTGTTATATACACTATTATAGAATAGTAATCATCACGTCTCCAAATATGGTATACACTATTATAGCATAGTAATCATCGCGTGTCCAAATATTGTATACACTATTATAGCATAGTAATCATCTCGTGACCAAACATTTATACACTATTATAGCATAGTAATCATCACGTGTCCAAATATGGTATACACTATTATAGCATAGTATTCATCACCTGTCCAAATATTGTAAACACTATTATAGCATAGTATTCATCACGTGTTCAAATATTGTTTACACTAGTATAGCATAGTAATTATCTAGTGTCCAACTATTGTATACACTATTGTATACACTATAATCCAACTATTGAATACCTTAGTACATGACCACATATTGTATACCCTATTATAGCATAATAATGACCACGTGACCACAAATTCTATTCTATTATAGCATAGTAATCTTCACATTATTAAATCTGGTATACACGTGTCAAATTATTCTATAGACTATAACCAAAGGTCAACCTACGTCAACAGGCTTTACATAATCAAAGGTCAACACTAATTTAGTTATCTACATCAACAGGCTTTACATAACCAAAGGTCAACACTAATTGTGTTTTCTACGTTAACAGGCTTTACATAACCAAAGTTCAACACTTATTTAGTTATCTACATCAACAGGCTTTACCAAAACAAAGGTCACCACTAATTGAGTTTCTACGTTAACAGGCTTTACATAACCAAAGTTCAACACTTATTTAGTTATCTACATCAACAGGCTTTACATAACCACAGGTCAACACTAATTTAGTTATCTACGTCAACAGGCTTTACATAACCAAAGTTCAACACTATTTTAGTTATCTACACCAACAGGCTTTACATAACCACAGGTCAACACTAATATAGTTATCTACATCAACAGGCTTTACCAAAACATAGGTCACCACTAACTCTGTTTTCTACGTTAACAGGCTTTACATAATCAAAGGTCAACACTAATTTAGTTATCTACGTCAACAGGCTTTACCAAAACAAAGGTCTCCATTAATTGCGTTTTCTACGTTAACAGGCTTTACATAACTAAAGTTCAACAATAATTTATTTATCTACGTCAACAGGCTTTACCAAATCAAAGGTCACAACTAATTGTGTTTTTCTACGTTAACAGGCTTTACATAATCAAAGGTTAACACACATTTAGTTATCTACGTCAGCAGGCTTTATATTACCAAAGGTCAACACTAATTGAATTATCTATGTTAACAGGTTTTACATAATCAAATGACAACACTAACTGAGTTATCTACGTCAACAGGCTTTACATACCGAAGGTCAACACTACTTACTCATCATCATCATCAGCAATAACCATTCATCAAAGGTAAACATGAGAACAACGCTATTTGTTTTTTCCCCGCTAAAATACTTGATTCAAATACCAACACTAATTTGGTTCTTTACGTTGACAGCGTTTAAAATGACACACGACAATCAGGAAGTTCTCTTCATTTATAGTTATCTTCTTTTTTGTCTTCTTTTTTTCTGTTTACAAAACAATCTGCTTACATACTTATACATGTAATGAAATAAAATGTGGATATTTCATATTTGCTGTTATTCTACTTTAAAATTTACTTTAACCCTTTCGCCGCCAAATTTTAGATGTCGTCTGTTATAATTTAAATTCAAACCTTCCAGTGATATTTTGTATATGAAGTTTTATGGAAAACATTCTTACCGAGCTGGTACATTGTAAACCCTGATCAGTTTGCACATTATGGACAGGTTGATCTTTGTTTACATTGGTCGCAAAACTCAATGTCTTCGACTGTGGTAGCGGAATGGTTAACGAAAACTGTCAATTAGAAATATACAAAAACAGTTTGCTTTAAACTATTCAAATAATTATTAGATACGTAAGTTACGTAGAAAAAAGATAACAAGTTCATAAACATAACATTATGCTTATTATTTTAATCGCATTCGGATAATTTAAGGCAGAACTGAACTACACCTAGAACTTCAGTACTATCCTTCATGAACGTTTACAGTCAAAACAAACAGCTAGTTGTAAGTCAGTATACTGTTCTAATTATTCTCCCTCTGTTTATAAATACCATCCAATGACTTGTATTGAATGTAGACATTCAATCACTTGTTTTGAATGTAGAACTAATGGTCACATATGCGCATTGTCTTATATATTCACGGCTGTCTCTATCTAGGGAACACAATTGCAATGCTGTATGCATCGATTGTTTAAGTTGTATGACACTGCGTTGTAAGTCGGTATACTGTTCTAAGTAGTCTCCCTCTGTTTATAAATACCATCCAATAACTAGTATTGAACGTATAACTAATGGTCACATATGGGCATTGTCTTATATATTCACGGCTGTCTCTATCTAGGGAACACAATTGCAATGCTGTATGCATCGATTGTTTAAGTTGTATGACACTGCGTTGTAAGTCAGTATACTGTTCTAAGTATTCTCCTTCTGTTTATAAATACCATCCAATCACTAGTATTGAACGTAGAGCTAATGGTCACATATGGGCATTGTCTTATATATTCACGGCTGTCTCTATCTAGGGAACATAATTGCAATGCTATATGCATGGATTGTTTAAGTTGTATGACACTGCGTACGAATGTCCTCCAGTTTACAGGAGTCATCATGCACCTATCCAACCTCACATCCTCCAGCTTCACCATGTTGTCTGGAATCGTCAAAGCTTTGGTTCCAAAATCAATATGACGTATCCACAGACGTCTGACCTGTGGTAACTTGTGTAATGATCCTACCATCGATATAACGTGTTCTTCACTTGTAATTTCAGACAAGGTAAGTTCCTCCAAGCCTGACTGGTTCTGTAGATAACGCAACAACTGTTCACATACGTCTGGCGGATTGATGTCACAAAGCTCCACTTCCCGGAGACGAAGCGATTCATTTCCAGGTGTAATACCTTAAAGTGAAAGAAAAATGTATATTTCAATGTAAATGATAAATATGGATTTTCCAAATTATATGTGGTGTTGTTTTGTTTTATAAGATAATGGCAATATGTTCTTATATGACAACTGCAGGGAACATATATATACGCACGTTCAGACAATGCTATCTTGTAATGTATTACATCGGTTAATATTGTATTATCAAAATCATAAATCTAAGTAATATTTACAGTAATACTGCCCACTGTAGGTAAACTCCGAACAACTAATATTGAGATGAACCACCTATGTACAACAATAGTTTGGCGACGATTCTCAAATTCTATATTTAGCCGACGAAGTTCTAGCATTTGTTAGATGCCGTGGTGCACACCACAGGGCACTGCACATGGCGTAGATCAAGCAATAACACATATTTTTCAAAATACATGATCTCGAGCATTTTGTTAAATACAAACGTACTGTATTAGGGCACATTAGTATGAAACAAAGATCCATCCATCAACAGAATGCTTGAATCGAATAAAAAACAAAATGTATGTATTTATGAGAAGTTGAACCCGACAAAATCAATGGGAAAACGGTTAATACAAAACTATAAAAACGGTGGTCTAAAAATGATAGATTTGGAATCATTTATTAATTCCACTAAAGCAGGATGGGTAAAAATACTTGCTGATCCGGATAATCAAGGTGGTTGAAAGGATATTTACATGAACGAACTTAATCAATATGGTGGGAGTCTTTTATTTGAAAGCAATGTAGACTTTACAGATGCAAACAAAATAATCACACAATCCGCTTTCCTGTCGGAAATCCTGGTTTTTAGTAAACTTCAAAAAGAAAGCTAACAATATTGCAAAACAAATACTATGGAATAACTCTTACATAAAACATCAAGGACATACTATATACTTAAAAACGTGGGATAATTTGGGTATTAAAAATATTGAACAACTGTATAACCATAGACTTATGGAATTTTATAAATCTGTACATTTAAAAATAATATATAACATAATTCCGAATTACTGAACTACTATTATGACTACAATTGTTCAAAGCAAATTGAAACAGGAACTGAAAAGGGAAACCATATTATACAACATTCAAGAGGAACGCATGCAAACAGAATTAACAATTAAACCTCACCAAAATGGGAAGAAACTATAACAAACATAAACTGGAAACGCATACAAATCTCACCTTTTAAAACACAATAGATACAAAACTTAGATCTTTTCAATATAAACATATAATGAGAATTATACCCACAAACAAATTTCTATATACATGCAAAATTAGTAAAACAAGTCTCTGTGATTTTTGAAAAATGAACGCTAAAACAATAGAACATTTGTGTTGGGAATGTTCATCTTGTACAGCTTTCAGGACGGAAATGCATAACTTTTTAAACAGTAAAAATATTCATTGTTCTTTCCAAATGATCTCATTTGGTACTATTCAAGATAATTCTTATTCAGAACTGTGTTTAATAATTGCAACGTATTTTATTTTCAAGAATAAGTATGCGAAAACGATGCCTAGCATTTAGTATAACTGTTTTATTTTCTTCAATGATTACATTCATGCATATGTAACATGTGGACTGTCATAAATCCTATATCGTTTTTGCATGTATGTATCTAAAGAAATAAAAACAAATGAAAAAAGAAAAACAATCCATAGTGATATTTTACTAAAATATATGGCTTCATTCATATATTAATTGTAAAAGGTCAAGACGCTATACTGTGCACAAAACCATTCAAATCACATGCCTTCCGACGGCACCACCTTTCACACGATGAGTGTATGTATGTAGAATTTTAAATTAAATATAATTAACCTTCTGGCTGATTGACTTTAGAGCCATTCATATTGCAATGTTTCCATTTGTTGACTAAGACCTATGCTACAACGGGATTCGTTAGAGCGGAGTTTTACTCGCAGTGGTACTGTTGCGCAATTAATAATTTCGTTAGTTGTGTATTTGTTTTTTGAATAGCATCGACACAAACAGACCTATAACAGTTGTTCGTATATCTGTTAACTGAATGATCAGATAAATGCGATATTTGTTTAGGTAACGGCGAAACGTTCGTAAATTGTATCACAATAAGTATAACTATCAACACTTTGAAAGTATATGTTATAATGTTCCTTTCCTGTAAATGTTAGTATTGTGAAGACAGTTACTGTAATTTCTATGCGACTGATATATGCATTTGTATTATGCAATATATCAGTGAATACACAGATGTTAGATGATAGAAATAAAAGTGAAACAAAACATAACATGTTCAATGTAGGAGGCAAAACTAAAATCATTAGCTTGGACATGGTCTAACTAATAAAAAGGGTCAAATATTGAAGAACGCTATGTGGGGGGTACGGGTTCATAGAGCGTATTTGCATGCTATGTGTTATACTTTTTAAATTTAACGAGAAAGGAAGCAAAACTAAATCCAAATACAATTATCTAATGTTAATTTAATTCACATTAGCAAGTTTCTCTTTAATCCAAAACAGTAAGTGTCTCTTTAACAAAACAGTAAATGTCTCTTTAATCCAAAACAGCAAGTGTCTCTTTAATCCAAACCGGTAAGTGTCTCTTCTTCCTAAATTAATTTCAATATTTACGGTTAAGTCCAAATAGCCAATTTCACTGGTATTTTGAAAGAGCACAATAATAAGTAAATCCTCCCACAAATATATTTTATATTTTAAAAGCATCCAATTCAAAATTAACTTTTTACTAAATAGATCTTAACTGTTGGGCTGCTGCCAGAGCTAGCCTGTGTATATACCGCCCAAAGACTGCTCCAAAAGCCTCCCCACCAAAACTGTCCAATGAAAACTGTCCAAAGTTCATCACAAATGAATTTGTATAAAATATTCCAATGAGAACAGTCCAAATTGCATCATAAATGAATTTGCATCAATAATGTGCATACATTGTAAACATTCTTACATCTGTCCTATTTTTAACTTTCTCCGAGGCCAAATCAATAACAAACACGAAACAATGCATGTGCGCTCCGAGACACATGCAACAATACATGTAAACATATAGGTAACAATATGACGGTGAACATGGAACCTTCAATTTGGTATTTTCACACCATTCCATGGCCAGCGGCGTATGGTCCCAGTTTCTAACAAAACGCGTTGCCCTAAACGAGAAAACAATGGGCCAAATATACAAAATGTAATTTAGCTGGGAGAAGAGTTTATGAAGCCTGCGTATCAAAGGTAACAGTCAAAAGACTGAATTAAAAAGCAGGCAACTTATCCTAAGGGTGATTGAACAATACTCGGAACCTTATAGGCTGTAGTAGTGGAACCACCTATTCGCAAATCAAGTAAAAAAACGAATGTATTTGAGAATTTATCACCGATATCTGTAAATATCGGGCTCAGCGATCTCCACAGATCGGAATGAATAACAGTTCTACATGAACATCTGAAAAATTGGGGATTAATCCCCTGTATTTACGTTTTTAACTTTTGTCGAAAATTAATGTAAATATTGAAATAAATGATCAATCAACTGGAACAGTGGGGACTAATCCCGTGTTTCTGACTTTTGTAGAAATGTAATTATTGAAATAAATGATCAACTGGAAATGTGGGGATTAATCCCCTGTTTTTAAGTTTTGAAGAAATGTTAATATTGAAATAATTGAACAACTAAAAAGTGGGTATTAATCACTTGTTTTTACTTCTTAATGAAATACTATATCAGTTCTAGTTGTATTGAACATCTATCAGTTGGAATTAATTCCCTGTTGTTAACCTTTTCCACTGTTTGGAATTCCATGTATATTTTCACGAGAACCTAAGGGTGGGGATTAATCACCTGTTTTTAACTTTTTGTCGAACAAGTATGTAAATATTGATATAAATGATCAACTGGAAATGTGGGGATTAATCCCCTATTTTTTTACTTTGGTTGTTATTGAAGAATGAAACAATTTAACACGAAACTGAGTAAAGCTTTGATTATGCCATTGTTACAAATTTCACATACTTTCTTATGGGATTCGAAAAGTGGGGATTAATCCCTTGTTTTTAAGTTTTGAAGAAATGGCAATATTGAAACAATTGAACCACTGAAAAAGTGGGGATTAATCCCATGTTTTAACATTTTCCACTGTTTTCAATTTCCATAATTTCTATAATTTTTTACATTTACGCGAAACCCTAAAACTGGGGATTAATCCCCTGTTTTTAACTTTTGTCGAAAACGTATGTAAATATTGAAATAAATGAACAACTGAAAAAGTGGGGATTAATCCCATGTTTTAACATTTTCCACTGTTTTCAATTTCCATAATTTCTATAATTTTTTTACATTTACGCGAAACCCTAAAACTGGGGATTAATCCCCTGTTTTTAACTTTTGTCGAAAACGTATGTAAATATTGAAATAAATGAACAATTGAAAAAGTGGGGATTAATCACCTGTTTTTAACTTTTGTTGAAAACGTATGTACATATTGAAATAAATGAACAATTGAAAAAGTGGGGATTAATCACCTGTTTTTAACTTTTGTCGAACAAGTATGTTAATATTGATATAAATGATCAACTGGAAATGTGGGGATTATTACCCTAATTGTTTACTTTGGTAGTTATTGAAGATTGAAACAATTTAACATGAAACTGAGTAAAGCTACGATTACGCCACTGTTACAAAATTCACATACATTTTTATGAGAATCGAAAAGTGGGATTAATACCCTGTTTTTAAGTTTTGAAGAAATGATAATATTGAAACAATTGAACAACTGAAAAAATAATCCCTTGTTTTAACAATTTCCACTGTTTTGAATTCCATAATTTGTATATATTTTCACGGGATCCTATAAGTGGAGATTATATCCCCTGTTTGTCACTTTATTAAAATGTAAATATTGAAATAAACGAAAAATTGAAAAGGTGGGGATTAATCCCCTGTTTTCACTTTTGTAGAAATGTAAATATTGAAATACATGAACACCTGACAAGGTGGGGATTATTCCCCTGTTTTTCACTTTTGTAGAAATGTAAATATTGAAATAAAGCATTTTGCGTAATTAATAATTTGGCACCATCTTGGACGCCATCTTGGATATCTCTGCATGTCCTCATTTATTTAAAGCACTCTTTCTTACAAATGGGGATTAATTCCCTGTTTTTGACTTTATATAAATGTAAACATTAAAATAAACGAAAAATTGAAAAGATGGGGATTATTTCCCTATTTTTCACTTTTGTGGAAATGTAAATATTGTAATAAAGGACAAATGAAAAGGTAAAAGGAAATTAATCCCCTGTTAAAGTTTTTAATGAAGTATCTTGTGTTTATACCAATTACTTATTTATTGAAACAATCGCTGGTGTTTGGTTTAATTCCCCAATCAGTTTCCATTTTAGTACTAAATATTTGGTGTTAGAATTCGCAAAAGTGACTTTTTTGAGACATAACTGGATGTCGATTTACACGTTTAAAGAATGACACCTGTTTTAATTGCCATTGGTCAAACATGGAATATGACTCCCTTTGTATGGATGATATAACCCTGATTCACCAAACCTCACACATACCCTACTGTCATCCCAATAGAACGGGGTAGTATAAATAAAGAAATACCCGCCATGAACTATTCTCTAACCAATAAAGCAGCATTAATAGGCAATATAAGTAAAACACAAAGATGCTCGTGTATATATAAATAAAAAAAACAATAGCCTAGAAAGCCACAAAGAAGGTACTCAATGACTTGACAGAAGCCAGAGCAACAAGAGAATAAATCATCGAGGGCACGACAAGACAAGAATGCAGACAAACATCAAACGTCACCGTCTTTTTGGGCTTTAGGTAGATGTCATCATAGGGTCCACAGCCTGTCCGATCATCGCACAATTAAAGAGGAAAGCATAGTGACGAACTGTAAATGGGTCCACCACCAAGCATGTAGTGCGTTGCAAAATGATAACAAGTTTAACAAAGATAGTATGAAAGTGATCATGACCAAGGATCTTAGGAATTTTGTAAATCACGTCACCATAGAAGTCAGGTTGTGATAGTCCTTGTCGCAGAAGAGTTCTTCAATTACTTTTATATTTGGAAAGAAGATCAGGGTTACGATAACAGAATGCTGCAAAGGTTTTACGAAGTTTATGGTAACGGTAGCCCTGGTGTAGTAGCTTTTTAGTTATACAAAGATTACGAATATTAAAGTCCTCAACTCGAGTACAACATCTAGAAAAACGAATAAGTTGAGACACATAGACCCCATAAGAAGTTTTCCGGGGAACATCCCCATCTAAATGGGGAAAAGTAACAATTATATCAAAATTAAAATCATCCCTGTTGTCATAGATTTTGCTAATTATTTCACCATTTTCAATAGAGAGAAAGGAAGCATTAGTATCAGACATATTAGCTTTGTTAAGTTGAAGTTCTTTAGGATATATATTATTAACCATAGTAAAAAAGAAAGGGCTGTCAATGTTCAATATGTCATCCAGATACCGAGAGGTGTCAATAAAGGCTTCAATAACATCTGCCTGGGTATCTGGTGAAAGACCCAACATGAAATCTCATTCATAGCAATATAAAAACAAATCTGCGACAAGGGGTACACAGTTTGTACCCATAGGATACCAACAATTTGTCTATAAAAGATAGTTCTGTACCTGAAGAAAATTTTATATAATAGAAAAATAAGTGACATGATAGTGTAATTGTCCAAACTGCTGTTAGTAAACAACGCTTTAATATTGTTACATGCCAACAATGTAGTATATTCCGTAGCAAAAGTTTTTTGAATGAGAGCAATAAGCTTGTCTTTTATAAGTTTATGTCTTAAAGTTGTATATAATGTAGGAAAATCAGAAGAAGCTTGACGTTTATTGCAAATTTTATCAAAAACGACGCCTGAATTTTTAATAGACCAAAAACATTAATCCCAGCGTTTTCATAAGTTTAGCACAATCTTGTTTAAGTGATCTTTAACGGCAGTAAGACAAGATGTTAAACAATTGGAGATATTTGTAGAACTAGAATTGGAAATAAAACGGGCTTTATATGGTTGCATGTTTGTGTAATTTGGGAATCCAGTACATCGTTGTAAGTCTGTTTTGCTTTTTGTCTATTCCAGCATTGCAAATCTTGCACTGAGTGATAAGCGTCGAAACAACATTATCTTCAGTAGATTGCACTGTAATATATGAATTAGTACTCTTGAGTTCCTGAGATAAAACATTGACGTAATGGAGCCGTCAAACAATAATTATATTATTTATCAGCAGGAACTAAAACAAACGTATTATGAAATTCCTGGATTCCCGATTTTAAAATACGATATACGGGTATCTGTCATGTTAAAAATAGTCTTTTTCCAAGTAGAAAGAGAGTTAGGGTCAGCATGTTCACTACGAACCCATTTAATACTAACATCTATGAAAGTTATACAATCCATGTGGGAGCCTTGTGATATACAAAGACAGTATTTATGTGGCGTGTATTTACATGGAGATTATTGATGTGTCGTGTATTTTACATAGAATGTGTTAATAAGCCTTGTAATTTACATAGATAGTATGTATGTGCCCTGTAACTTTCAGAGAGTGTAGTGATGTGTCGTTTATTTTGCAATGAGAGTATTGATGTGCCGTGTATCTTACACAGATAGTACTCATGTACCGAGTATCTTACAGAGAGAGTATTGATGTGCCGTATATATTAATTATGATGTATTTGTATTACGTGTATTTTACACAGTGAGTATTGATGTGTCGTATATTTTACATAGAATGTGTTAATAAGCCTTGTAATTTACATAGATAGTATGTATGTGCCCTGTAACTTACACAGAGTGTAGTGATGTGTCGTTTATCTTGCAATGAGAGTATTGATGTGCCTTGTATCTTACACAGATAGTACTCATGTACCTAGTATCTTACAGAGAGAGTATTGATGTGCCGTATATATTAATTATGATGTATTTGTGTTAAGTGTATTTTACAAAGTGAGTATTGGTGTGCATTATATCTTACACAGAGGGTATTGATGTGCCGTGTAGCATATATATAGTGAGTATTGATTTGACGTGTATCTTAAATAGAGAATATTGATGTGTCGAGTATCTTACCTATAGTGAGTATTGATGTACCGTGTATCTTACATAAAGAGTATTGATGGGCCGTGTATGTTACATAGAGTATATCGATGTGCCGTGTATCATACTTATGGAATTTTAAGGTAATGTCTACCGTGCATAGAGAGTATTGATGTGCCGTAAACCTTACATGAATAGTCAAGATATGCTGTGTATCAGTACTGAAGTGTCGTGTATCTTACATAAAGAGTAGTGATACGATGTGCATCTTACACAGAGAGTTCTGAAGTGTCCTGTATCTTACAAAGAGAGTAGTGATATGCAGTATTACATATATTATGGATGGGCAGTGTGTCTTACATCAATTGTATTGATTTGCCATTTATCTTAAACAGTTAGTATTGATGTGCCGTGTATCTTACATAGAGACTATTGATGTGACTTGTATATTACGTAAAGAGTATTGAAGTTTCATGTACCGTAGATAAAGAGTATTGATGTGCCGCTTATCTTTCATAGAGAGTAGTGATATGCTGTGTATCTTACATACAGTACTGATGTGCTGTGTATCTTACATACAGTAGCGATATGCTGTGTATCTTACATACCGTATTGATGTGCCGTGTATCTTACATACAGTACTAATGTGCTGTGTATCTTACATACAGTAGCGATATGCTGTGTATCTTACATACAGTATTGATGTGCCGTGTATCTTACATACAGTAGCGATATGCTGTGTATCTTACATACAGAATTGATGTGCCGTGTAATTTACATTCAGTATTGATGTGCCGTGTATCTTACATACAGTACTAATGTGCTGTGTATCTTACATACAGTAGCGATATGCTGTGTATCTTACATACAGTATTGATGTGCCGTGTATCTTACATACAGTAGCGATATGCTGTGTATCTTACATACAGAATTGATGTGCCGTGTAATTTACATTCAGTATTGATGTGCCGTGTATCTTACATACAGTATTGATATGCTGTGTATCTTACATACAGTTTTGATGTGCCGTGTATCTAACATACAGTAGAGATATGCTGTGTATCTTACATACAGTATTGATGTGCCGTGTATCTTACATACAGATTATTAATGAGCCCTCTAATTTACAAAGATAGTATTGTTGTGGCGTGATTTTCACATATAGAGTATTAATGTACCTTATAATTTACATAGATTGTATTGATGTACCTTGTGTCTTACATATAGAAAGTATTGATGTGGCGTGTCTATGATCATCATAGAGCATTTGTGTGCCGTTTACCTTACATAGAGATTATTTAATATGTGTCACAAATCTTACATAGAGAATATTGATGTACCGTGTATCTTACCTACATAGTATTGATGTGCCGTGTATCTTACCTAGAGAGTATTGATGTGCCGTGTATCTTACATAGTGTATTTATGTGCCTTGTCCCTTGCATTTGGAGTATTATTTTGCCGTGTATCTAACATATAGAGCATTGTTGTGCTGTGTATCTTACATTGAGAGTATTGATGTGCCGTGTATCACTTAGAGAGTATTGATGTGCCGTGTATCTTACCTAGAGAGTATTGATGTGCCGTGTATCTTACATAGTGTATTTATGTACCGTGTCTCTTGCATTGAGATTATTATTTTGCCGTGTATCTAACATATAGAGCATTGTTGTGCCTTGTATCTTACATTGAGAGTATTGATTTGCCGTGTATCTTACCTAGAGAGTCTTGATGTGCCGTGTATCTTACCTAGAGAGTATTGATGTGTATCTTACCTAGAGAGTATTGATGTGCCGTGTATCTTACCTAGCGAGTAGTGATGTGCCGTGTATCTTACCTAGAGAGTATTGATGTGCCATTTATCTTACATAGTGTATTTGTGTGCCGTATCTCTTGCATTGAGAGTATTGATGTGCTGTGTATCTTACCTAGAGACTATTGATGTGCCGTGTATCTTACCTAGAGACTATTGATGTGCCGGTATCTTACCTAGTGTATTTATGTGCCGTATCTCTTGCATTGAGATTATTATTTTGCCGTGTATCTAACATATAGAACATTTTTGTGCCGTGTATCTTACATTGAGAGTATTGATGTGAAATTTTAGCTTACATAGGGAGTATTGATGTGCCTTGTATACATAGCTAGTATTGATATGCTTACTTAGGGAGTTGTTAGTGCCGTGTTTCTTACATACACGGATTGATGTGTTGTTTGTCTTACATAGAGTGTATTGGTGTGATGTGTATCTTGCATAGTGGCTATGTTCTCTGTAGTATTTATAGGTTGACTTGTGTGCTCGTTATCTTTCATAAAGTATTAATGTGCCGTGTATCTTACATGTAGTATAGAATTTTCGGGTATCCTACATAAGGAGTATACACTTGCCATGCATCTTACAAAGAGTTTAGACTTGCCGTGTATCTAACATTCAGTATTATACTTGCCATGTAAGGTACATGCATAATATACATTTGCCGTGTATCTTTCACAAAATGCATACACTTGCCGTGTAGTTGCCTTGTATATTACATTGAGTTTAAACTTACCGTGTAGCTTACATAGACACACTGCATAGATTTGGCATGCATATTTCAAGTATAGCTTGCCATTTATCTTTTATATAGACTAAGTGTATTAACTTGTTTACAGTTCCTGATAAAGTGACTCAAAATGCTAAGTTTTGGGCTTATTCTGAACATGCGTGATGAAGAAAATCAAACAGATACTCTTCAGTGTGTTTACAATATAGTAATGATGCTCACGAGTTTTCATTTCTTCGACCGGAAACGAAAATCATCTGCCAATAATATCCTGAAAGAGCGCTACTGCAATTATAGGTCATTCATGACTATGTATGTCAAATATGTCACTCTAACAAGATAATGTATATTACCTTTAATGTCCAGACTTTGTACGGCCACGAATTGGCTCGAATCTGTCTGCTGTGGTAATGTAACACTGCTGGCTGTTAGACTAGCTATCTTCAAGGTTTTCAGATTAATACATTCGGTCAGGTCAATCTGTTCAATGCAACCCGTAATGCCTTTGAGGTCAAGTGTTTTCAGATACTTCTGAATATTGAGATTTAGTACCAAGTGACCTTTGTCTCCTTCCGGATGTTTGATGTCTTGTAAGTTAATCTCCACAAGGCACCCTTGCTGCGGTAATATAATACTCTCGGTAGTAAGCGTATATATCGCCAAGTATTTCAGATTAATACATCCGGTCAGATCAATCTGTTCAATGCAGCTTTTAATGTCTCTAACTACAAGAGTGTTCAGATAACTCTGATTATTGAGATTAAGTAACAAGTGACCTTTGTCTCCTTCTGGATGGTTGATAGCCTGTATGTGAACCACCACTAACCGATTTATGTCACCAAGCTTCACTTCCCGGAGACGAAGCGATTTATTCTCAGTTGTAATGCCTTAAAGTAAAAAAACAAGCATCAGAATAGCACTGTTTATTTCAATGTAAATACTAAATATGGATCTTCTAAATTGTGTGTAGTTTTGTTTTCGTTTTCATAAGATAATGCCAATATTTTATTTATGACAAGCAGAGAAAATTGTTGCATGCACATCTAAGAATATGTTAGAATAGACTTACCGTGTATCTCACATAGTGAAGATAGACTTACAATGTATCATACATAATGAGAATCAACTTACCGTGTATCTTACATAGTGAGAATAGACTTACCGTGTATCTTACATAGTGAGAATAGACTTACCGTGTATCTTACATAGTGAGAATAGACTTACCGTGTATCTTACATAGTGAGAATAGACTTACCGCATACATTAGATAGTGAAAACAGGCTTACCGTATATCTTACATAGTGAGAATAGACTTACCGTGTATCTTACATAGTGAGAATAGACTTACCGCATACATTAGATAGTGAAAACAGGCTTACCGTATATCTTACATAGTGAGAATAGACTTACCGCATACATTAGATAGTGAAAACAGACTTACCGTATATCTTACATAGTGAGAATAGACTTACCGTGTATCTTACATAGTGAGAATAGACTTACCGTGTATCTTACATATTGAGAATAGACTTACCGTGTATCTTACATAGTGAGAAAATACTTACCGTGTATCTTACATAGTGAGAAAATACTTACTGCATACATTAGATAGTGAAAACAGGCTTACCGTATATCTTACATAGTGAGAATAGACTTACCGTGTATCTTACATAGTGAGAATAGACTTACCATGTATCTTACATAGTGAGAATAGACTTACCGTGTATCTTACATAGTGAGAATAGACTTACCGCATACATTAGATAGTGAAAACAGGCTTACCGTATATCTTACATAGTGAGAATAGACTTACCGTGTATCTTACATAGTGAGAATAGACTTACCGTGTATCTTACATAGTGAGAATAGACTTACCGTGTATCTTACATAGTGAGAATAGACTTACCGTGTATCTTACATAGTGAGAATAGACTTACCGCATACATTAGATAGTGAAAACAGGCTTACCGTATATCTTACATAGTGAGAATAGACTTACCGTGTATCTTACAGAGTATGAATAGTCTAACCGTGTATATTACATAGTGAAAAATAGTCTTACTGTGTAATAGAGAGTATAGACGTACTCGTGTATATTACATAGCTAAAATAGACTTACCCGTGTATATTACATAGCAGGAATAATCTAACCCGTGTATCTTACTTGGAGAGAATAGACTAGTGAAAATATACATATCATGTATAGACTTACCCGTGTATATTACATAGTGGGAATAGACTTACCCGTGTATTGTAAATAGCGATAATAGACTTAAGGTGTATATTACATAGTGGGAGCAGACTTTCCGTGTATTTTACTTAGAGATAATAAACTTGCAGTTTACCATAAAGGGAGATAATGGACTTGCTGTTTATCATACACAGAGAGAATAGACTTGCAATATTGAAAATATACATACCGTGTATTGTATATAGTGAAAATATACGTACCGTTTATCTTACATAGTGAGAATAGACGTATCGTGTATATTACATTTTGAGAATAGACTTACCGTGTACCGAACTTAGAGATTATAGTTTTACCTTGTCTTGTCGTACCCTTAACGGTTTGTTGACTCTCGTCGATCTGGCTTCTGTCAAGTCATTGATTACTTGCTTTGTGGCTTCTAGGCTTTATTGTATATTATATAAACATGATCATTTATGTGTTTTACTGATATTGCCTGTTTTACTGATATTGCCTGTCAATTAGAGCATATAACCTGGCATGGACACCTTAATTCTTTTACACGGTTCCGTTTTGTTCGTTTGGATGACAATAGGATAGGAGTGAGGTTTGGTGACCCTGGAACCTGGTTTAAACATCCAGTAGCATTTTCTGACCGTTCTAAGGCGGAAGAGATTCAGTTCGTCTTGCAGTAGTTGTTTGTTACTATATGTGTTTGTGGTTGACTGTGGTCCTTGAATGCTGCATTTTTTATTCGACTTTATATCCACTTTTACCGTGTATTGCATATAAAGAGAATAGACTTGTAGTAAGAATTACATAGCTTACATAGCGAGAATACACTTACCGTGTAGCTTACATAGCGAGAATACACGTACCGTGTACCTTACATAGCGAGCATACACTTACCGTCTATCTTACATAGTGAGAATACATGTACCGTCTATCTTACATGGCGAGAATACACTTACCGTGTATCTTACATAGTGAGCATACACTTACCGTCTATCTTACATAGTGAGAATACATGTACTGTCTATCTTACATGGCGAGAATACACTTACCGTGTACCTTACATAGCGAGCATACACTTACCGTCTATCTTACATAGTGAGAATACATGTACCGTCTATCTTACATGGCGAGAATACACTTACCGTGTATCTTACATAGTGAGCATACACTTACCGTCTATCTTACATAGTGAGCATACACTTACCGTGTATCTTACATAGCGAGAATACACTTACCGTGTATCTTATGTGGTGAAAATACACTTACCGTATATCTAACATACTGAGAATATATTTAGCTGCATCTTACCTAATGGGTATAGATATACCGTATGCCTTCAATCGGGATGATAGTCGCTTACCTTACATAGTGGGAATACACATACCGTGTATCTTACATAGTGAGAATTATAAACTTACCCGTGTATCTTACATAGTGAGAATAAACTTATCGTGTATTTTAAAGAGTGGAAATAGACTGACCATGTAACGTGCACAGTGAAACTAGACTTACCGTTTATATTACATACCATACAGGGAATATACTTACCGTGTATCTTACATAGTGAGACTAGACTTACCGTGTCCATTACATAGTGGGAATATACATATCGTGTATCTTACATAGTGAGAATACACTAACCGGTATATCTTAATAGTGAGAATAGATTTTTCCGTGTATCTTGCATTGTGATAATATACTTAACGTGTTTCTTACAGGTTACATTCCACTAAATCTGCCGAATGTGCTCCCCTGGTGCATTCGAAAGTAAGTTCTGTATTAAAATAATGCTAATCTCGTTTTCATTACATTACGTGGTCCCGCCTTGATTCTATTAAGTGATGGGAAAGCTTATATTAGCAGGATTGTATAAGCTTATATTAGCAGGATTGTATAATGGATATTTCGACAATGAGAATAGTATTGTCCCATCTTGTATCTTAATTCGTCTTGCATTGTATCTTTCACTTCCATGAGAAGGTGACCTAGCGTAAACCTTGATTGAAATACATACTTATCTGCCCTTTGACTGAATAATCAATGTCGCACCCAATTTGGCAATGACATATTAGGTTGTAGTACCTAGCATCCGAGGTTGTAACCTGTCAAATAAGACCTGTTTAAATGCAGCGATATATTTATCCGGATATTGCTCTCTGTTACCACGCCTTTTCAAATATGAATACCAAATGCCGCCAAGTTGATTTCTGTACAATATTTGAAAGTTGGATAAGAATTTGAGACAGTTGTGATCAAGCATTTTATTAATGATAGAGAAATCAATCATCTAATGGTCAGTGTGATTGCTAGGATAACTGAATGCAGATCCGAATGTTCAAGATCGTGCTTTAAGAATCTCATTTGCCTTGAACATCTCATTTGAACACAGCATGTTTAGTATCTGTTGTCATTTTTCGTAATAGGTACTAAAAGTACTTACCAGTACTGCGTTGTTATTTTTCATGGAAAGCGCATTACCGTCGTAATACGACTTTATTATGTTACCTCTGTTACAATGAAAAGAGAAAGTATGTTACCTTTCAGGTCCAGAGTTTGTGATTGGTCTAGGGAACACGGTTCTCTTTGCTGTGGCAATATAATACTGTCTGCAGTAACTGTAGCTATACAAAGACATGTCAGATTACTACATCTACACAGGTCGATCTGATCAATGACTCCTGTAAAGTTTATAATATTAAGTGTCTCGAGATGCTCCTGATCATTGATATTAAGTACCAAGTGACCTTTGTCTCCTTTCGGATGATTGATATTCTCTAAGTCAACCTTCTGAAGGCATCCTTGCTGCGGTAATATAATACTCTCGGTAGTAAGTGTATCTATCGTCAAGTGTGTCAGATTGATACATTCGGTCAGATCAATCAGCATAATAAATCCTATAATGTCTTTAAGGTCAAGTGTTTTCAGGTGCTTCTGATTGTTGAGATTAATTACTAAGAGACATTTGTCTCCTTCTGGATGTTTGATATTCTCCAGGTTGTCCTCCTCTAACCGATGTATGTCACCAAGCTTCACTTCCCTGAGACGAAGCGATTGATTCTCAGTTCTAATGCCTTAAAATAAAAAAACAAATCAACGACAAACATCTGAATAACACTGTTTATTTCAATGTCAATATTAAAGATGGATCTGCTAAATTGTGTGTAGTTTAGTTTTCGTTTTATAAGATAATGTCACTATTTTATTATATGACAATAGCATAGAAAATGGTTGCATTGATATCTAAGCATATCTTTGATTAGTTAACAATGTATTTTCAAATAATTAATCTAAGTAATATTCACACTAATACTGCCCACTGTACGAAAACTCCACACTACTGATAATGAGATGAATCCCGTTACAACACTAGTGTAACGCCGTTACCTATTCAATGTCTATATTTAGCAGTGGACGCACTAGCTCTTGTTTAATATCGTGGTGAACTGCAGCTGCACGTATATTACTTAGAGAGTATAGATTTACCGTGTATCTTACATACAGAGTATAGACTTGCCGTGTATCTTACATTGAGAGTATAGACTTACCGTATATCTTACATTGAGAGTATAAACTTACCGTGTATAGTACATAGAGAGCATTGACGTGTCGTATATCTTACATAGAGAGTATAGACTTGCCGTGTATTTTACATAAATAGTATAGCCTCGCCGTGTATCTTACACAGAGAGTATAGAATTGCCGTGTGTCTTACATTGAGACTACAGACTTCCTTACTTACTTAGAGATAATTGATGTACCGTGTATCTTGCATAGATCTTGCTTATGTACCGTGTATATTACACGTAGATTGTAGTGTATCTTATTGTAGTTTTACCTTCTTACAGAGAGATTGTAATCGTGCCACGTTGCTTATACAGAGGTTATTATCGTACCGTGTATCTTACAAAGATGATATTGTCGTACTGTGTATCTTACACAGAGCGTATTGTCGTACCGTGTATCTTACACAGAGGTTATTGTCATATCATGTATCTTACATAGAGACTTTTGATGTTCCGTGTATCTTACAAAGACAATATGTACTTGCTGTGTATCTTACACAGAGGTTATTGTCGTATCGTGTATCTTACACAGAGGTTATTGTCGTACAGTGTATCTTAAAGAGATTTTTTGACGTAGTGTGTATTTTACAGAGAGTTTATTGTCGTACCTTGTATCTTACATAGAGCGTATTGTTGTACAGTGTATCTGACAGAGCTTTTTGTCGTAGTGTGTATTTTACAGAGAGATTATTGTCGTACCGTGTATCTTACACAGAGTTTATTGTCTGTGTATCTTACACAGAGGTTATTGTCGTACCGCTTATCTTAATAAGTTTGCCTTGTATCTTACATTTGCAGGAGAATGCGACCTAACGTAAACCTTGATTGAAATACATAGTTATCTGCCCTTTAACTGAAGAATCAATATAGCACCAATGTGCAGCGTCACATAGGTTGTACTACCTAACAAGCGAAGTTATAACATGTCAAATAAGACCTGCTTAAAATCATGCACCGAAATATTCATTCGGATGCTGCTCTCTGTTACCTCGCCTTTAATATATGAATACCAAATGCCACCAAGTTGCTTTCTGTACAATATTTGAAAGTCGAAAATAAAGGGGGAAAGTTGTGATCATGTATTTTATTACTGATAAAGAAATCAATCATCTAAAGGGCAGTGTGATTGCAAGGATATCGGAATGCAGATCCGAATGTTAAAGATCGTGCCTTCAGAATCCCATTTGCCTTTAGAATCTCATTTGAACACGGCATATTTATGACCTGCTTTCATTTTTCCTAATAATATCTTCAAGCATTTACCAATAAGGCGTTGTTATTTTCTCATGGACAGCGCGTTACTGTCGTAATACGACATTAAGAAGTGTGTTACACGTGTTACTATAACAGGAGAAAATGTGTTACCTTTCATGTCTACAGTTTGTGATTGGTCGAGGGAACTCGAGTCTCTCTGTTGTGGGAATATAATACTGTCTGTAGTAACTTCCGCTATCCCAAGATATGTCAGACTACTACATCCACTCATGTCGATCTGATCAATGGCTCCTGTAAAGTTTATAATAATAAGGGTCTCGAGATGCTCCTGATCATTGATATTAAGTACCAAGTGACCTTTATCTCCTTTCGGATGTTTGATACTCGTTAAATCAACCTTCTGAAGGCATCCTTGCTGCGGTAATATAATAATCTCGGTAGTAAGTGTATCTATCTTCAAGTGTGTCAGATTGATACATTCGGTCAGATCAATCAGCATAATAAATCCTATAATGTCTTCAAGGTCAAGTGTTTTCAGGTGCTTCTGATTGTTGAGGTTAATTACTAAGTGACATTTGTCTCCTTCTGGATGTTTGATATTCTGTATGTGAACCACCTCTAACTTGTTCATGTCACCAGGCTTCACTTCCCGAAGACGAAGCGATTTATTCTCCGTTGTAATGCCTTAAATTAAAAAACAAAATCATCAACAAGCATCAGAATAGCAATTTCTATTTTAATGTAAATACTAAATATGAACTTCTAAATTGTATGTAGTTTTGTTTTCGTTTAATAAGATAATGCCTATATTTTATTTTATGACAATAGCATAGTAAATGGTTACAGGCATGACCAAGAATATAGTTGATTAGTTGAATGAATGAATGAATGAATGAATGTCTTTATTTATAGAGGGTGACCCAATTAGCCAACAATAATCTCCCTTTGGGTCCTCTGCAAAGTCATACATATACATGTACAATGTAAAACATATATTATAACAAAACAGTGATATTTCCTTTACATTATTGCGACTTACATTATTGCGCACACATACATCCAAATACACACACATGCACACACATTTACAACCATGTACACATCATTCTTAATATATATACATAATTATATACATGGTTTGAAGTGGTGGTGTGCATAATAAAGTACCACACAGAACACAAGATATCAATAATTATCTAAAACTGCCAAGCATAACAATACTTTTACAATAATTACATTATGATTGTGTTTTCAGCCATTTAACGCAGTTAGATGTAAAGGTTTTTAAAGAAGTACATTCTCTAATATATGAAGGAATGCTGTTCCACACAACTATTCCAGCGTATGACATACTCCCTTTAAATAGTTCTTTGTTTGGTCTTGGAGTTATATAATTTAATTCGTAAGCAGATCGTAGATTTCTCTGCGAGATAACAGTAGGATGAAACATATCACAAATATATGACGGGACTGCATGTTTTGATACTCTATACATAAATTTTGCCTTTTGGAGAAATATCCTTTGCTCGATATTAACGGAATAATGATAATCAGTGCTTCATTTAGTGTGGTATATTGGTCGCCTAAAATAGTACGACATGCTCTTCTCTGCTAACGTAATAACAGTTGTATGTTAGCTTTCTTTGTATTTCCCCATATTATATTGCAGTAATCTAGATGAGGTTGAACATATGCCTTATAAAATATTATCCGGTAATTTAAAGGAATATATGATTTTATTCTTGACAGTAGTCAGATGTTGGTTGATATTTTCTTACGAATATACATAATGTGATTATCCCACTTCAAGTGTTCATCTATATGCATTCCCAGAATTTTATCACCTGTTGTAAGTTGCAGTTCAATGTTATTGTATGTTAATGATAATTTGTTATTAACAAGTCTTGCACGCTTTTGAGGTGTAGTAACTAAGAGCACTTTAGTTTTTCCTGTGTTTAAAACCATACCATTATATAGGCACCAAGTATTGAGGATATTTAAAGCAGTTTGAAGGTTTTGCTCAATTACTGCTTTTGATGTGTTAACATCGTAGATAGTGGTATCATCCGCATACATGTCTGTATTAGATACAGTACCATCAAGACATATAGGAAGGTCATTTATGAATAATAAGAATAGGAGAGGTCCTAAAATAGAGCCTTGTGGTACACCACATGTAATTAACTGTTTATCAGAGAGAACCCCATTTAGTGAAACATTTTGTTTCCTATCTGTTAGATAAGATTTAAACCACTTAACTGTAGTGTCACTACATTTATAGATCTGCATTTCTTTTAAAAGAATGTTATGATCCACTAAGTCAAATGCTTTCCTAAAACCAACCATTATTACACCAACAAATTTACCTTCATTTAATCCTTTTAACCACTTGTCAATCATATGAACTAAAGCCGTTTCGCAGCTGTGGCTTTTTCTAAACCCACTTTGAGATTTACATAGTAATTTATAATAGTTTAAAAACTCAACAAATGAGTTGTGCACATGTTTTTCAATCAACTTGGAAAGAGTTGATAAAATAGAAATTGGTCTGTATTTGTTTACATTATCAGATGCACCTGATTTGAATAAGGGATTAACCTTAGCAGCTTTCCACGTATCTGGGAAAATTCCCTGTCTTATACTACAATTAATAATATATGTAATACTTTTTGATATTACATTGGCTGATAATTTTAGTAATTTAGGACCAATTTTGTCAAGTCCCGTGGATTTGGATGTATCTAGGCTGAGAAGCATTTTACGAATTTGTTCTTCTGTTATGAGAGGAATGTTAAAGTACATTTTGTCTGGAACAGTGCGATTTACAAATTGCTTTACTTTTGTAAAGTCTGAGTTTGAAGTAGGTTCTTTTAAATTTGCAGCTATATTTACAAACAAATTATTAAACTCATTTGCCATCTCAAAATTATCTGTTATTTCTTCACTGTTTTTATTGATCTGATTTACAGAATTTCCTTTTTGAGAAGTTGTTGTGAGGCACCGTGCTCTTTAAATATTTTCCATATTGACTTCGGATCTGATTTGCCTTCTGCAATTTTTCTTTCATAAGAGGACTTCTTAGATTCTTTAATCAAATTACATACTTTATTTCTTAAAATTCTGTAATTTTGAGCATCATTTTTTGCTTTACATTTATCTCTTTCCTTTAGTGCATCTAAAATAACAGAATTAAGGTAATCAGGTTGTTGGAGCTTTGTAACCCTATGCATTCTAAGCGGCACATGCTTATCAATAACACTTGAAAAATTAGTCACCCAGGTGTTAAGTAAGTCATTTGCATCTGTATAACTTTCATGTGTGCTCCATGATATGCTTTTAAGATCGTTAATAAAGTTTCACAAACATAAATCAAAGTAATATTTACACTGATACTGCCCACTGTAGGTAAACTCCACACTACTGATACTAAAATGAATCCGGTTACAGCACTAGTTTAGCGCCGTTTCCTATTCAATGTATATATTTAGCAGGTGGAGTACTAGCACATGTTTAATACCGTGGTGATCTGTACTCGCCCTATATATTACATAGAGAGTATAGACATACTGTGTATCTTACATACAGAGTATAGACGTGCCGTGCATCTTACATAGAGAGTAAAGACTTGACCTGTATCTTTCATAGAATGCATAGAGTATAGACGTGTCATATATCTTACATAGAGAGTACATACTTGCTGTGTATCTTACATAGATATTATAGCAATGCCGTGTATCTTACCAAAATAGTATAGATTTGCCGTTTATGTAACATAGTGATTATAGACGTGCCGTGTATCTTAAACAGAGAGTATGGACCTGCCGTGTTTAATACCGTGGTGAATTGTAGTTGCATGTATCTTAAATAGTGAGTATAGACTGGACAGAGGGTATAGATTTGCCGTGTATCTTACATAGACAGATATACCGTGAATCTTACATAGAGGGTATATACGTGCCGTAGTGAGTATAGAGTTGCCGTATATCTAACATAGTGAGTATAATCGTGACGTGTATCTTACATAGATATTATAGACTTGCCATGTATCTTACACAGAGAGTAAAGACTTGCCTTGTATCTTACATAGAGAGTATAGACTTGCCCTGTATCTTACATAGAGAGTATAGACTTGCCGTTTATCGTACATAGAGAGTATAGACTTGGCATGTACTTTACACAGAGAGTATACAATTGTCACGTATCTTACATAGAGAATATAAACTTGCCGTGTATCTTACATAGTGAGTATAGACTAGCGTTTGTGATGTCGTTTACTTTTATTATTACTTTTGCCTTCTTGTTCGTCTGTTTCTATGTTTGTTTTCGTGTTTTGTGGTTGACTGTCCTCCTTGAATGCTACTTTCCCTGTCCGATCTTTTTATATTTATTTTTGCCGTGTATTTTACATAGAGAGTATATACTTGCCCTGTATCTTACGTAGAGAGTATAGACTTGCCGTGTATCTAACATAGCGAGTATAGACTTGCCGTGTATCTTACATAGAGAGTATATACTTGTCATGCATCTTAAATAGAGAATATAGACTTGCCGTGTAGTGAGTATAGACTTGCCGTGTATCTAACAAAGTGAGTATAGACGTGACGTATATCTTATATAGAGAGTATATACTTGCCATGTATCTTATATATAGGGTATAGCCTTGCCGTGTATCTAACATAGTGAGTATATACTTGTCGTGTATCTTACATAGAGGGTATAGGCTTGCTGTGTATCTCTTAAATAGTCAGTATAGACTTGTCGTGTATCTTATACGGATAGTATAGACATGCCGTGTATCTTACATATGTATTATAGACTTGCCTTGTATCTTACATCCAGAGTATAGACTTGCCGTGTGTCTTACATATAGATTATAGACTTGCCCTGTATCTTACACAGAGAGTATAGGATTGCAGTGTATCTTACATAGAGAGTATAGACTTGCCGTGCATCTTACATGGAGTGTTTATACTTGCCCTGTACCTGACAAAGAGAGTATAGAATTACTGTGTATTTTACATAGAGAGTATAAACTTGCCGTGTATCTTACGTGGATAGTATAGACTTGCCGTGTATCTTACATACAGATTAAAGACTTGCCCTGTATCTGACATAGAGAGTATAGACTTGCCGTGTATTTTGCATAGACTGTATAGACTTGCGTGGTATTTTGCATCGAGAGTATAGATTTGCCGTGTATCTTAAATAGAGAGTATATGCTTGCCATGTATCTTACATAGATGGTATAGACTTGCCGTGTATCTTACATATATATTATAAACTTGCCGTGTATCTTACATCGAGAGTATCGACTTACCGTGTATCTTACATATATATTATAGACGCCGTATATCTTACATTGAGAGTATATACTTGCCTTGTATCTAACATGGATAGTATATACTTGCCGTGTATCATACATAGAGATTATAGACATGTCGTGTATCTTAATGGTGAGTATAGACTTGCCGTGTATATTACATTGAGAGTATAGACTTGTCGTGTATCTTACATAGAGAGTATTGACTTGTCGTGTATCTTACATAGAGAGTATTGACTTGCCGTGTATCTTATTTCAAGAGTATTGCTATTCCGTTTATCTTGCATAGATGTTGTTGTCGTATATTACACATAGATTATTGTCGTATGTACAGTGTATCTTACATAGAGATTATAGTTGTACCTTCTTACTGAGAGATTATAATCATGCTTTATATCTTACACAGAGGTTATTATCTTGCTGTGTATTTTACACAGATGATGATGTCGTACATTGTATCTTGCACAGAGGTTATTGCCGTACCATGTATCTTACATAGAGAGTGTTGATGTTCCGTGTACGTTACATAGACAATATATTTTTGCTGTGTTTTTTTACAAAGAGTATATTGATGTGCCGTGTATCTTGCATAGATGTTGTTGTTGTACCGAGTATCTTACACAGAGGTTAGTGTCGTTCCGTGCTTTTGCACAGAAGTTATTGTCGTACCGTATATCTTATGGAGATTATGGTCGTAGTCTGTATCTTACGCAGAGGTTATTGTCGTACCGTGTATCGTACACAGAGTTTATTGTAGTATCGTGTATTGTATGGAGGTTACTTGCCTACCGTGTATCTTATAGAGGTTATTATTGTAGTTTGTGTCTTACACAGAGGTTATTGTCGTACCTTGTATCGGATGGAGGTTATTGTCGTAGTGTGTATCTTACGTACGTCCAGTGTTTCTTACACAGATTTTATTGTCGTAACGTGTATTCTATGGAGGTTTTTGCCGTAGTGTGTATATTACGCAGAGATAATTGTCGTACTGTGTATCTTATGGAGGTTATTGTCGTAGTGTGTATCTTAAGCAAATGTTATTGTTGTACTGTGTATCTTATGGAGGTTATTTTCTTAGTGTGTATCTTGCGCAGAGGTTATCGTCATACCGTGTATCTTATGGAGGTTATTGTCGTAGTGTATATCTTGCGCAGAGGTTATTGTCGTACCGTGTATCTTATGGAGGTTATTGTCATAGTGTGTTTCTTACGCAATGGTTACTGTCGTAACATGTATCTTATGGAGGTTATTCTCTTAGTGTGCATCTTACGCAGAGGTTATTGTCGTACCGTGTATCTTACACATAGTTTATTGTAGTACCGAGTATCTTATACAGACGTTAATGTCGTATCGTGTATATTACAGAGGTTATTGTCGTACCGTGTATCTGACAGAGGTTATTGTCGTATCGTGTATCTTATACAGACGTTTATGTCGTATCGTGTATATTACAGAGGTTATTGTTGTACCGTGTATCTTACACAGAGGTTATTGTCGTATCGTGTATCTTAATTAGTCTTGCATTGTGTCTTACATTTCCATGTGTATGTGACCTAGCGTAAACCTTGATTGAAACACTTACTTATCTGCCCTTTGACTGAAGAATCAATGTTGCACTCATTTTGGCAATGACATATTAGGTTGTGCTATCTAACAACGGAGGTGGTAACTTGTCAAATATGACCTGTTTAAAATGAACCGAAATATTCATCCGGATACTGCTCTCTGTTATCACGCCTTTCTAATATGAATACGAAATGCCGCCAAGTTACATTTTGTACAATATTTAAATGTCGGAAAAGAATTTCAGGCAGTTGTGATTATGCATTTTATTACTGATAGAGAATCAATCATCTAATGGTCAGTGCGACTGCTGGGATGACTGGATGCAGAAATCAATCATCTAATTGTCAGTGTGATTGCTAGGATAACTGGATGCAGAAATCAAACATCTAATGGTCAGTGTGATTTCTAGGAAAATTGAATGCAGAAATCAGTCATCTGATGGTTGGTGTGATTGCTAGAATAACTGAATGCAGAAATCAAACATCTAATGGTCAGTGTGATTTCTAGGAAAATGTAATGCAGAAATCAATCATCTGACGGTTGGTGTGATTGCTAGGATAACTGAATGCAGAAATCAATCATTTAATGGTCGGTGTGATTTCTAGGATAACTGAATGCAGAAATCAATCGTCTAATGGTCGGTGTGATTTCTAAGATTACTAAATGCAGAAATCAATCATCTAATGGTCGATGTTATTGCTAGGATAACTGAATGCAGAAATCAATCATCTAATGGTCAGTGCGATTGCTAGGTTAACTGAATGCAGAAATCAATCATCTAATGGTCGGTGTGATTTCTAATATAACTGAATGCAAAAATCAATCTTCTAACGGTTGGTAAGATTTCTAGGATAACTAAATGCAGACACCAATCACCAAATTGTCGGTGTGCTTGCTAGGATAACTGAATGAGAAATCAATCATCTAATGGTGAGTGTGACTGCTAGGATTGCTGAATACATAAATAAATCATCTAATGGTCAGTGTGATTGCTAATTTAAATGGATGCAGAAATCAATCATATCTTGATCAGTGTGATTGCTAGGATAACTGAATGCAGACATCAATAATCTAATTGTCGGTGTGATTGCTAGGATAACTGAATGAGAAATCAATCATCTAATGATCTTTGTGATTGCTAGGATAACTGAATGCAGAAACCAATTATCGAATGGTCAGTGTGACTGCTAGGATTGCTGAATACAGAAATAAATCATCTAATGTTCAGTGTAATTGCTAATTTAAATGAATGCAGAAATCAATCATATCTTGATCAGTGTGATTGCTAGGATAACTGAATGCAGAAGTCAATCATCTTATGGTCAGTGTGATTGGTAAGATAACTGAATGCAGAAATCAATTATCGAATGGTCAGTGTGACTGCTAGGATTGCTGAATACATAAATAAATCATCTAATGGTCAGTGTGATTGCTAATTTAAATGGATGCAGAAATCAATCATATCTTGATCAGTGTGATTGCTAGGATAACTGAATGCAGAAATCAATCATCTAATGGTCAGTGTGATAACTGAATGCAGAAATCAATCATCTAATAGCCAGTGCGATTGGCATTTAGAAATCAATCATTTAATGGTCAGTGTGATTGCTAGGATAAGTGAATGCACAAATCAATCATCTAATGGTTCGTGTGATTGCTAGGATGACTGAATGCAGAAATAAATCATCTTATGGCCATATAATTGTCAGTGTGATTGCTAGGATAAAAAAATGCAGAATTCGATTATCTAATTTTAAATGTTTTTGCTAGGATAACTGAATACAGAAATCAATCATGAAATGGCCAGTGTGATTGCTAGGTTAACTGAATGCAGAAATCAATCATCTAACGGTCAGTGCGATTGGCATTTAGAAACCAATCATCTAACGGTCAGTGGGATAGCTAGGATAACTGGATGCAGAAATCAAACATCTCATGGTCAGTGTGATTTCTAGGAAAACTGAATACAGAAATCAATCATTTAATGGTTGGTGTGATTGCTAGGAGAACTGAATGCAAATATCAATCATTTAATGGTCGTTGTGATTGCTGGGATAACTGAATGCAGAAATCAATCATCTAATGGTCGGTGTGATTTTTAATATAACTAAATGCCGAAATCAATCATCTACTAGTCGGTGTTAATACTAGGATAACTGAATGCATAAATCTATCATCTAATGGTCAGTGTGACTGCTAGGATAACTGAATGCAGAAATCAATTAGCTAATGTCGGTATGATTTCTAAGATAACTGAATGCAGACATCAATCATCTAATTGTCGGTGTGATTGCTAGGATAACTGAATGAGAAATCAATTATCTAATGATCAGTGTGATTGCTAGAACAACTGAATGCAGTAGTCAATCATTTAATGGTCAGTGTGATTGGTAGGATAACTGAATGCAGAAATCAGTTATCTAATGATCAGTGTGATTGCTAGAATAACTGAATGTAGAAATCAATCATCTAATGGTCAGTGTGATAACTGATTGAAGAAATCAATCATCTAATGGTCAGTGCCATTGACATTTAGAAATCAATTATTTAATGGTCAGTGTGATTGCTAGGATAACTGAATGCAGAAATCAATTATCGAATGGTCAGTGTGATTGCTAATTTAAATGAATGCAGAAATCAATCATATCTTGATCAGTGTCATTGCTAGGATAACTGAATACAGAAGTCATTCATCTTATGGTCAGTGTGATTGGTAGGATAACTGAATGCAGAATTCAATCATCTAATTGTAAATATGATGGCTAGGATAACTGAATACATAAATCAATCATCTAATGGCCAGTGTGATTGCTAGATTACCTGAATGCAGAAATCAATCATCTAACGGTCAGGGCGATTGGCATTTAGAAATCAATTATCTAATGGTCAGTGTGATAGCTAGGATAACTTAATACAGAAATCAATCAGCTAATGGTCAGAGTGATTGATAGTTTAACTGAATACAGCTATACATCATCTAAATGTCAGTGTGATAACTGAATACAGATATAAATCATTTAATGGTCAGTGTGATTGCTAGGCTATCTATATGCAGAAATCAATAATCTAATTGTCAGTGTGATTGCTAGGATGACTGAATGCAGAAATCAATCATCTTATGGTCAGTGTGATTGGTAGGATAACTGAATGCAGAAATCAATCATCTAATGGTAAGTGTGATAACTGAATGCAGAAATCAATCATCTAATAGCCAGTGCGATTGGCATTTAGAAATCAATCATTTAATGGTCAGTGTGATTGCTAGGATAAGTGAATGTACAAATCAATCATCTAATGGTTCGTGTGATTGCTAGGATGACTGAATGCAGAAATAAATCATCTTATGGCCATATAATTGTCAGTGTGATTGCTAGGATAACAAAATGCAGAATTCGATTATCTAATTTTAAATGTTTTTGCTAGGATAACTGAATACCGAAATCAATCATGAAATGGCCAGTGTGATTGCTAGGTTAACTGAATGCAGAAATCAATCATCTAACGGTCAGTGCGATTGGCATTTAGAAACCAATCATCTAACGGTCAGTGGGATAGCTAGGATAACTGGATGCAGAAATCAAACATCTCATGGTCAGTGTGATTTCTAGGAAAACTGAATACAGAAATCAATCATTTAATGGTTGGTGTGATTGCTAGGAGAACTGAATGCAAATATCAATCATTTAATGGTCGTTGTGATTGCTGGGATAACTGAATGCAGAAATCAATCATCTAATGGTCGGTGTGATTTTTAATATAACTAAATGCCGAAATCAATCATCTACTAGTCGGTGTTAATACTAGGATAACTGAATGCATAAATCTATCATCTAATGGTCAGTGTGACTGCTAGGATAACTGAATGCAGAAATCAATTAGCTAATGTCGGTATGATTTCTAAGATAACTGAATGCAGACATCAATCATCTAATTGTCGGTGTGATTGCTAGGATAACTGAATGAGAAATCAATTATCTAATGATCAGTGTGATTGCTAGAACAACTGAATGCAGTAGTCAATCATTTAATGGTCAGTGTGATTGGTAGGATAACTGAATGCAGAAATCAGTTATCTAATGATCAGTGTGATTGCTAGAATAACTGAATGTAGAAATCAATCATCTAATGGTCAGTGTGATAACTGATTGAAGAAATCAATCATCTAATGGTCAGTGCCATTGACATTTAGAAATCAATTATTTAATGGTCAGTGTGATTGCTAGGATAACTGAATGCAGAAATCAATTATCGAATGGTCAGTGTGATTGCTAATTTAAATGAATGCAGAAATCAATCATATCTTGATCAGTGTCATTGCTAGGATAACTGAATACAGAAGTCATTCATCTTATGGTCAGTGTGATTGGTAGGATAACTGAATGCAGAATTCAATCATCTAATTGTAAATATGATGGCTAGGATAACTGAATACATAAATCAATCATCTAATGGCCAGTGTGATTGCTAGATTACCTGAATGCAGAAATCAATCATCTAACGGTCAGGGCGATTGGCATTTAGAAATCAATTATCTAATGGTCAGTGTGATAGCTAGGATAACTTAATACAGAAATCAATCAGCTAATGGTCAGAGTGATTGATAGTTTAACTGAATACAGCTATACATCATCTAAATGTCAGTGTGATAACTGAATACAGATATAAATCATTTAATGGTCAGTGTGATTGCTAGGCTATCTATATGCAGAAATCAATAATCTAATTGTCAGTGTGATTGCTAGGATGACTGAATGCAGAAATCAATCATCTTATGGTCAGTGTGATTGGTAGGATAACTGAATGCAGAAATCAATCATCTAATGGTAAGTGTGATAACTGAATGCAGAAATCAATCATCTAATAGCCAGTGCGATTGGCATTTAGAAATCAATCATTTAATGGTCAGTGTGATTGCTAGGATAAGTGAATGTACAAATCAATCATCTAATGGTTCGTGTGATTGCTAGGATGACTGAATGCAGAAATAAATCATCTTATGGCCATATAATTGTCAGTGTGATTGCTAGGATAACAAAATGCAGAATTCGATTATCTAATTTTAAATGTTTTTGCTAGGATAACTGAATACCGAAATCAATCATGAAATGGCCAGTGTGATTGCTAGGTTAACTGAATGCAGAAATCAATCATCTAACGGTCAGTGCGATTGGCATTTAGAAACCAATCATCTAACGGTCAGTGGGATAGCTAGGATAACTGGATGCAGAAATCAAACATCTCATGGTCAGTGTGATTTCTAGGAAAACTGAATACAGAAATCAATCATTTAATGGTTGGTGTGATTGCTAGGAGAACTGAATGCAAATATCAATCATTTAATGGTCGTTGTGATTGCTGGGATAACTGAATGCAGAAATCAATCATCTAATGGTCGGTGTGATTTTTAATATAACTAAATGCCGAAATCAATCATCTACTAGTCGGTGTTAATACTAGGATAACTGAATGCATAAATCTATCATCTAATGGTCAGTGTGACTGCTAGGATAACTGAATGCAGAAATCAATTAGCTAATGTCGGTATGATTTCTAAGATAACTGAATGCAGACATCAATCATCTAATTGTCGGTGTGATTGCTAGGATAACTGAATGAGAAATCAATTATCTAATGATCAGTGTGATTGCTAGAACAACTGAATGCAGTAGTCAATCATTTAATGGTCAGTGTGATTGGTAGGATAACTGAATGCAGAAATCAGTTATCTAATGATCAGTGTGATTGCTAGAATAACTGAATGTAGAAATCAATCATCTAATGGTCAGTGTGATAACTGATTGAAGAAATCAATCATCTAATGGTCAGTGCCATTGACATTTAGAAATCAATTATTTAATGGTCAGTGTGATTGCTAGGATAACTGAATGCAGAAATCAATTATCGAATGGTCAGTGTGATTGCTAATTTAAATGAATGCAGAAATCAATCATATCTTGATCAGTGTCATTGCTAGGATAACTGAATACAGAAGTCATTCATCTTATGGTCAGTGTGATTGGTAGGATAACTGAATGCAGAATTCAATCATCTAATTGTAAATGTGATGGCTAGGATAACTGAATACATAAATCAATCATCTAATGGCCAGTGTGATTGCTAGATTACCTGAATGCAGAAATCAATCATCTAACGGTCAGGGCGATTGGCATTTAGAAATCAATTATCTAATGGTCAGTGTGATTGCTAGGATAACTTAATACAGAAATCAATCAGCTAATGGTCAGAGTGATTGATAGTTTAACTGAATACAGCTATACATCATCTAAATGTCAGTGTGATAACTGAATACAGATATAAATCATTTAATGGTCAGTGTGATTGCTAGGCTATCTATATGCAGAAATCAATAATCTAATTGTCAGTGTGATTGCTAGGATGACTGAATGCAGAAATCAATCATCTTATGGTCAGTGTGATTGGTAGGATAACTGAATGCAGAAATCAATCATCTAATGGTAAGTGTGATAACTGAATGCAGAAATCAATCATCTAATAGCCAGTGCGATTGGCATTTAGAAATCAATCATTTAATGGTCAGTGTGATTGCTAGGATAAGTGAATGTACAAATCAATCATCTAATGGTTCGTGTGATTGCTAGGATGACTGAATGCAGAAATAAATCATCTTATGGCCATATAATTGTCAGTGTGATTGCTAGGATAACAAAATGCAGAATTCGATTATCTAATTTTAAATGTTTTTGCTAGGATAACTGAATACCGAAATCAATCATGAAATGGCCAGTGTGATTGCTAGGTTAACTGAATGCAGAAATCAATCATCTAACGGTCAGTGCGATTGGCATTTAGAAACCAATCATCTAACGGTCAGTGGGATAGCTAGGATAACTGGATGCAGAAATCAAACATCTCATGGTCAGTGTGATTTCTAGGAAAACTGAATACAGAAATCAATCATTTAATGGTTGGTGTGATTGCTAGGAGAACTGAATGCAAATATCAATCATTTAATGGTCGTTGTGATTGCTGGGATAACTGAATGCAGAAATCAATCATCTAATGGTCGGTGTGATTTTTAATATAACTAAATGCCGAAATCAATCATCTACTAGTCGGTGTTAATACTAGGATAACTGAATGCATAAATCTATCATCTAATGGTCAGTGTGACTGCTAGGATAACTGAATGCAGAAATCAATTAGCTAATGTCGGTATGATTTCTAAGATAACTGAATGCAGACACCAATCATCTAATTGTCGGTGTGATTGCTAGGATAACTGAATGAGAAATCAATTATCTAATGATCAGTGTGATTGCTAGAACAACTGAATGCAGTAGTCAATCATTTAATGGTCAGTGTGATTGGTAGGATAACTGAATGCAGAAATCAGTTATCTAATGATCAGTGTGATTGCTAGAATAACTGAATGTAGAAATCAATCATCTAATGGTCAGTGTGATAACTGATTGAAGAAATCAATCATCTAATGGTCAGTGCCATTGACATTTAGAAATCAATTATTTAATGGTCAGTGTGATTGCTAGGATAACTGAATGCAGAAATCAATTATCGAATGGTCAGTGTGATTGCTAATTTAAATGAATGCAGAAATCAATCATATCTTGATCAGTGTGATTGCTAGGATAACTGAATACAGAAGTCATTTATCTTATGGTCAGTGTGATTGGTAGGATAACTGAATGCAGAATTCAATCATCTAATTGTAAATGTGATGGCTAGGATAACTGAATACATAATATCAATCATCTAATGGCCAGTGGTGATTGCTAGATTACCTGAATGCAGAAATCAATCATCTAACGGTCAGGGCGATTGGCATTTAGAAATCAATTATCTAATGGTCAGTGTGATTGCTAGGATAACTTAATACCAGAAATCAATCAGCTAATGGTCAGAGTGATTGATAGTTTAACTGAATTACAGCTATAAATCATCTAAATGTCAGTGTGATAACTGAATACAGATATAAATCATTTAATGGTCAGTGTGATTGCTAGGCTACTATATATGCAGAAATCAATAACTCATTGTCAGTGTGATTGCTAGGATGACTGAATGCAGAAATCAATCATCTAATGATTAGCCAGTGATTGCTAGGTTAAGTGAATGCATAAATCAAACATAATGGTCATTGTGATTGTAAGGATAACTGAATACAGATCCGAATGTTCAAGATTGTGATTTTAGAATCTCATTTGCCTTGCAAATCTCGTTTGAACACAGCATGTGTAGTACCTGTTTTCTTTTTTTCGTAATACTACAAGCATTTACCAGTACTGCGGTGTTATTTCAAATGGAACGCGCGTTACCGTCTTAATACGACATTAAGGAAGTATGTTACATGTGTTGCTACAACAAGAGAAAGTTTGTTACCTTTCATGTCCAGAGTTTGTGATTGGTCGAGGGAACTTGGATATCTCTGCTGTGGTAATATAATACTGTCTGCAGTAACTATTTCTATACAAAGACATGTCAGACTACGACATCCACTCAGGTCGATCTGATCAATGACTCCTTTAATGTTTATAATATTAAGTGTCTCGAGATGCTCCTGATCATTGATGTTAAGTACCAAGTGACCTTTGTCTCTTTTCGGATGTTTGATACCCTTGAAGTCAACCTTCTGAAGGCATCCTTGCTGCGGTAATATAATACTCTCGGTGGTAAGTGCATCTATCTTCAAGTGTGTCAGATTCATACATTCGGTCAAATCAATCAGTTCAATACAACCTATAATGTCTTCAAGGTCAAGTGTTTTCAGGTTTTTCTGATTGTTGAGGTTTATTACCAAGTGACCTTTGTCTCCTTCTGGATGTTTGATATTCTGTATGTGGACCTCCTCTAACCGATTTATGTCACCAATCGTCACTTCCCGGAGACTAAGCGATTGATTCTCAGTTGTAATGCCTGAAAGTAAATAAACAAATCAACAACAAACATCTGAATAACAATGTTTGTTTCAATGTAAATACTAAATATGGACCTGCTACATTATGTGTCGTTTTCGTTTTATAAGATAATGCCACTATTTTATCATGCGACAACAGCATAGAAAATGGTTACATGCATATCTAAGAATATCTTTGACTCGTTAACAATGTATTTTCAAAAACATTAATCTAAATAATATTTAAACTAATCGACGTACTAGCACTTGTTTAATACCGTGGTGAACTGTACTTGCTATGTATCTTACATAGAGAGTATAATACTTACCGTGTATCTTATACAGCGAGTATAGACACCCGTGTATCTTACATAGATAGTATAGCCTTGCCGTGTATCTTACATAGCGAATATAGAATTGCCGTGTGTCTTACATAAAGAGTATAGATTTGCCGTGTATCTTACATAGATAGTATAGCCTTGCCGTGTATCTTACATAGCGAGTATATAATTGCCGTGTATCTTACATAGATAGTATAGACTTACCGTGTATCTTACATAGAGAGTATAGACACCCGTGTATCTTACATAGATAGTAAAGCCTTGCAGTGTATCTTACATAGCGAATATAGAATTGCCGTGTGTCTTACATAAAGAGTATAGATCTGACGTGTATCTTACATAGAGAGTATAGACTTACTGTGTATCTTACACAGCGAGTATAGACACCCGTTTATATTACATAGATAGTATAGCCTTGCCGAGTATCTTACATAGCGAGTATAAAATTGCCGTGTGTCTTACATAGAGAGTATAGACTTACCGTGTATCTTACATAGAGAGTATATAATTGCCGTGTATCTTACATAGAGAGTA
Source organism: Cyrtodaria siliqua (assembly GCA_037043455.1). Lineage (NCBI taxonomy): Eukaryota > Metazoa > Mollusca > Bivalvia > Adapedonta > Hiatellidae > Cyrtodaria > Cyrtodaria siliqua. The sequence continues at coordinate 163,909 of JAWPHD010002093.1, read as the reverse complement.
TAGACTTACCGTGTATCTTACATAGAGAGTATAGACTTACCGTGTATCTTACATAGCGAGTATAGACACCCGTATATATTACATAGATTGTATAGCCTTGCCGTGTATCTTACATAGAGAGTATAGACTTACCGTGTATCTTACATAGAGAGTATAGACTTACTGTGTATCTTACACAGCGAGTATAGACACCCGTATATATTACATAAATAGTATAGCCTTGCCGTGTATCTTACATAGCGATTATACAATTGCCGTGTGTCTTACATAGAGAGTATAGCCTTGCCGTGTATCTTAAATAGCGAGTATATAATTGCCGTGTATCTTACATAGAGAGTATAGACTTACCGTGTATCTTACATAGAGAGTATAGACTTTCCATGTATCTTACATAGCGAGTATAGTCACACGCGTATCTTACATATATATTATAACCTTGCCGAGTATCTTACTTAGCGAGTATAGAATGGCCGTGTATCTTACATAAAGGGTATAGATTTGACGTGTATCTTACATAGAGAGTATAGACTTACCAGGTATCTTACACAGCGAGTATAGACACCCATGTATCTTACGTCGATGGTATAGCCCTGCCGTGTATCTTACATAGCGAGTATATAATTGCCGTGTATCTTACATAGACATTTCTGATGTACCGTGTATGTTGTATAGATGTTGTTGTCGTACCGTGTACATTACATATCGAGTATAGTCGTACAGTGTATCTTATATATATAACTATGATATAGTTGTACCTTCCTACAGAGAGATTATAATCGTGCCGTGTATCTTACACAGAGGTCATTATCGTACCGTGTATCTTACACAGATGATAATGTCGTACAGTGTCTCTAACACAAAGGTTATTGTCGTGCCATGTATCTTACATAGAGAGTGTTGATGTGCCGTGTATCTTACATAGAGAGTGTTGATCTTGCGTATCTTTCAAAGACAATATGTACTTGCTGTGTTTCTTACAAAGAATATATTGATGTGCCGTGTATCTTACATAGAGCGTATTGATGTGCCGTATATCTTACATAGAGCGTATTGATGTGCCGTGTATCTTACATAGAGCGTATTGATGTGCCGTGTATCTTGCATATATGTTATTGTCGTACCGTGTATATTACACAGTGGTTATTATCGTACCTTGTATCTTATTCAGAGGTTATTGTCGTACCGTGTATCTTACACAGAGTTTATTGTCATACCTTGTATCTTACATAGAACTTTTTGTTGTACAGTTTATCTTACGCAGCGGTTATTGTCGTACCATGTATCTTACTCAGAGGTTATTGTCGTACACGGTACGACAATAATTAATGAGTGTAATTAGTCTTGCATTGTATCTTACATTTTCAGGAGAATGTGACCTAGTGTAAACCTCGATTGAAATACATACTTATCTGCCCTTTGACAGAAGAATCAATGCCACACCCAATTTGGCAATGCCACATGAGGTTGTACTACCTAACAAGCGAGGTTGTAACATGTTAAATAAGACCTGTTTAAAATCATGCACCAAAAGCTTTCTGTTACCACTGAATACCAAATGCCGACAAACTGCTTTCTGCATAATATTTGGAAGTCGGATGACAATTTGAGAGAGTTGTGATCATGTGTTTTATTACTGATAGATACATCAATCATCTAATGAGGTATGCGATTGCTAGGATAACTGAATGCAGATCCTAATGTTCAAGATCGTGTTTTTTTTCTCATGGAAAACGCGTTACCGTCATAATACGACATTAGGAAATATGTTACATGTTTTACTATAACAAGATAAAATGTGTTACCTTTTATGTCCAGAGTTTGTGATTGGTCGAGGGAACTCGAGTCTCTCTGTTGTGGTAATATAATACTGCCTGTAGTAACTGTCGCTATCCCTAGATATGTCAGACTACTACATCCATCCAGGTCGATCTGATCAATGACTCTTTTAAAGTTTATAATTTTAAGTGTCTCGAGATGCTCCTGATCATTGATATTAAGTACCAAGTGACATTTATCTCCTTTCGGATGTTTGATTCTCTTTAAGTCAACCTTCTTAAGGCATCCTTGCTGTGGTAATATAATACTCTCGGTAGTAAGTGTATCTGTCTTCAAGTGTGTCAGATTGATACATTCGGTCAGATCAATCAGTTCAATAAAACCTATAATGTCTTTAAGGTCAAGTGTTCTCAGATGCTTCTGATTGTTGAGGTTAAGCACCAAGTGACCTTTGTCTCCTTCTGGATGTTTGATGTTCTGCATGTGTACCACCTCTAACAGATTTATGGCACCAGGCTTCACTTCCCGGAGACGAAGCGATTTATTCTCAGTTGTAATGCCTAAAAGTAAAAAACAAAACACAACAACAAGCATCAAATAGCACTGTTTATTTCAATGCAAATACTAAATATGATCTTCTAAATTGCGTGTAGTTTTGTTTTCGTTTAATAATGCCACTATTTTATTATATGGCAATAGCATAGATAATGGTTACATGCATATCTAAGAATATCTTTGATTAGTTAACAATGTATTTTCAAAAACATAAATCTAAGTAATCTTTACACTAATACTGCCCACTATAGGTAAACTCCACACTACTGATATTGAGATGAATCCCGATACGTACTAGCACTTGTTTAATACCGTAGTGAACTGTATTTGCCATGTATCTTACACTTACCGTGTATCTAACATAGAGAGTATATATGTGCCGTGTATCTTATATAGAGCGTAACGACTCGACGTGTATCTTACATAGAGAGTATATACCTTCCGTTTATCAAACATAGAGAGTATAGACTTGCCCTGTAGTTTACATAGAGCGTATTATTGTCGTGTATCTTAAATAAAGAGTAAGTACTTGCCGTGTATCTTACATTTAGAATGTAAACAAAGCTAATATATCTGATAATAACGCTTCTTTTCTTGATTTAGATCTCCCGATTGAAAATGGTAAAATAATTAGCAAAATCTATGACAAGAGAGATGATTTTATATTTGACATTGTTAATTATCCCCACTTGGATGGGGATGTTCCCCACTTGGATGGGGATGTTCCCCGAGCAACTTCTTATGGGGTGTACGTATCTCAACTTATTCGTTTTTCTAGAGCTTGTACTCGAGTTGAGGACTTTAATATTCGTAATCTTTGTATAACTAAAAAGTTACTCAATCAGGGTTACCGTTACCATAAACTTCGTAAAACCTTTGCAAAATGTTATTATCGTAACCCTGATCTTCTTTCCAAATATAAAAAAACAATTTAAGGACTCTTCTGCGACAGACAAGGACTATCACAACCTGACTTCTATGGTGATGTGATTTATAAACTTCGTAAGATTCTCGGTCATGATCACTTTCATACTGTCTTTGTTAAACTTGTTAAAAAGTTTATCAAAAGAGGTTATGACCTGTCATGCTTGGTGGTGGTGGACCCTTTTACAGTTCGCCACTATGCTTTCCTCTTTAATTGTACGATGACCGGACAGGCTGTGGACCCTATGATGACGCCTACCTAAAGCCCATTGGGACGGTGGCGTTTGATGTTTGCCTATGATCTTTCTTGTCGTGCCCTTATTGGTTTATTCTCTTACTGCTCTGGCTTCTGCCAAGTCATTGAGTACATTCATTGTGACTTTCTAGGCTATTTTGTTTTGTATATTATATTTACACGAGCATATTTGTGTTTTATTTATATGGCCTATTGATGCTGCCTTGTTTGTTAGAGACTAGATCATGGCGGGGATTTCTTTATTTACACTGTCCTGTTTTTATGGGATGACAGTATGGTAAGTGTGAGGTTTGGTGCACCCTAGAACCGGTTTAAACCCCCTAGTGGCCTACTTTGCCACTGACCGTTCCAAGGCGGTATCCCTATTGTCAACACTTTTGTGTTTGTGATGTCGTTTGCATTTATTATTGCTTTTGAATTCTTGTTTGTCTGTTTGCGTGTTTGTTTCTGTGTTTTGTGGTTGACTGTCCTCCTTGAATGCTACTTTCCCTTTCCGATCTTTTTATATTTCATTGCAGTATATATTACATAGAGAGTATAGACTTGCCGGGTATCTTACATAGAGAGTATAGACTCTCCGTGTATCTTACATAGAGAGTAAAGACTTCAGTATATTTTACTTAGCGAGTATAGCCGTGCCGTGCCCCTTATATAAAGAGTATATACGTGCCGAGTATCTTATATAGTGTTGTTCCGATGAACCGTGAAGTATAGACCTGCCGTGTGTGTCTTACATGTGCCATGGATCTTACATAAAGAGTAATGACGTGCAATGCATCTTAACAGAGAGTCTAGACGTATCATTTCCCCTGCATAAAGAGTATTGACGTGTCGTATATCTTACACAGAGTGTATAGACGTGCCGTTTATCTTACATGGTGAGTACTGATGTTCCGTGTATTTTGCACATCGAGTATTGCTATACCTCACGTTTACTGTGTATTATAATTTAACCCAGTCGTGAACGTTTTTGTGTTGATATGCCGTGTATCTTACATAGAGAGTATTGATGTGTTGTGTTTGTTACAATAGAACGTATAGTCGTACCGTGTATCTTATCTATATATTATTTATACCTGCATTTTACATTTCCTGGTAATGTGACTTTGACACAAAATTCTATGCTACATGTATATATTTAACATGCGTGATAATGCAAATCAAACGAATAATGTTCTGTGTGTTTTCTATATAAATGAAAATATATTTTGCCTGAATAACTCTTTCAAATAAAGCATTTTGCCTGAATAACTCTTTCAATTAAAGCATTATTTTGCCTACCCGTTATCATTTCTTTCACCGGAAACTAAAACCATCTGCCAATACTGCTGTGATAGTTCGCTATGATAGAACCTTACCGCTAGTATACGTCATGAATAAACTATATTTCAAATGTGTGCTGCATGTGTCACTCTTAACAAGATATTGTACCTTACCATTCATCTTCAGACTTTGTGTAGCGACGTATTGACTCGGGTTCCTCTGCTGTGGTAATTTAATACTCTCGGTTGTTATTACAGATATATTCAGGCGTGTCAAATTAATACATTCGGTTAGATCAATTTGCTCAGTGCAACCTCTAATGTCTTTACGTTTGAGTGTAGTCAGACGCTTCTGATTATTGATATTAAGTACCAAGTGACCTTTGTCTTCTTCTGGATGATTGAGACCTTTGATGTTAACTGTATTGCGTCTGCAGCAATGCCGGTTATTTTGAGTGACTTTAGATTCACGATATGTGACAGATCAATCTGCATATTGGGTGCTAAATTAATACGATTTGGTCCTCTTATAAACAAAGTATCTAGCTGATATGCGTCCTTTAAACTTGAACACAGTGTATCGGGGTCAACGTTATCTGCTACGAGTACGAGTGATATACACCTATGTCTGCTGTGTTGATGTATGTATTTAATGTAAATATGATTGGCACCAGAGGATACTTCCGTTCCTATCTGACACATTTAAGTAAAACCTTCTGCAAGAATAAGTTGTAATAATCAGCCATACTTTCCCATTTTATAATAAGTGCGTCATTACTGCTTTGTTTTCGGAGACATACTCTGACATTTTCCGCCATAGCTGCACAAATTCCACTAACAAACAGAAGTATGTTTTCCATCTCTAACACATCCGTGTAAGACTTAGACTTACTTGTGATACGCAGGCTTCCTAACGGCTGCTCCCAACTAAATTCCATTATGTTTATTTCGCTCTTCGGGGCATTTAATTTTATTAGATACTGGGTCCTTACGCCGTACGACATGGGGAAGCATATAACTCCATGTCCACCGCCGTAGGCATGCCATCTTCGAGATGGTTAAAATTGTGTACTGTTGTTTTTATGAATATTGAGTTCTGCTCAACCCGGGGCTAGAGGGCGTGAGCGGTAGCTAGCATATTTCACTACCGCTCATGAACAGTCTCAATCAAACCGAGACTGCAATATTTCGTATGTGTCGTGCTCGGCCGTTTCCAAAGGTCCATTGTCATACTCTTTTTGTATGTATTACAGTATCTTCTCTTTCTTGTTCATCTCCTGATATCATGTAAACAGATGCCAGAAACTCCTGCATTGTCTTATACAGAAAGAAATACAAAAATCTCTCACCAGTAAATTTGCTAAGATTTTGGTTTGTGATAGTATACCAATTTGTAAAGCAATGTCAAGTTCGTCCTGACTCAAGTAAGACTCTATTTTGTCTTGATTAAATACAAGGATAGACGCTTTGCCACTGACAAATAATCCATCAAAAGCCATTTTCCCATTAGAATATCAAATGCCACCAAGTTTCTTTGTGTACAATATTTGAAAGTCGGCAGACAATTTGAGACAGTTGCGAGCATGTATTTTATTACTGAGAGAGAAAGCAATCATCTAATGGACAGTGTTATTGCCAGGATAACTGAATGCAGATCCGAATGTTCAAGCTGGTGCCCTAAGAATCTCATTTGCTTTGAACATATCATTTGAACACAGCATGTTTATTACGTATTTTCATTTTTCCTAATAATATCTTCAAGCAATAGAGCGTTGAAATTTTCGCATGGAAAGCACGTTACCGTTGTAATACGACATTTGGAAGTATGTTACATGTGTTACTATAACAAGAGTAAATGTGTTACCTTTCAGATCCAGAGTTTGTGATTGGTCGAGGGAACTCGGGTCTCCCTTTTGTGGTAATATAATACTGTCTGTAGTAACCTTCGCTATCCCAAGATATGTCAGACTACTACATCCACTCAGTTCGATCTGATCAACGACTCCTGTAATGTTTATAATATTAAGTGTCTTGAGATGCTCCTGATCATTGATATTAAGTACCAAGTGACCTTTGTTTCCTTTCGGATGTTTGATACTCTTTAAGTCAATCTTCTGAAGGCATCCTTGCTGCGGTAATATAATACACTCGGTAGTAAGTGTATCTATCTTCAAGTGTGTCAGATTGATACATTCGGTCAAATCAATCAGTTCAATACAGCCTATAATGTCTTTAAAGTCAAGTGTTTTCAGATGCTTCTGATTGTTGAGAATAAGTACCAAGTGACCTTTGTCTCCTTCTGGATGTTTGATATTCTGTATGTGAACCACCTCTAAACGGTTTATGTCACCAGTTGTCATTTCCCAAAGACGAAGCGATTTATTCTCCGTTGTAATGCCTTAAATTAAAAAACAAAAGCATCAACAAGCATCAGAATAGCAATTTTTATTTTAATGGAAATACTAAACATGATCTTCAAAATTGTGTATAGTTTTGTTTTCGTTTAATAGGAAATGGTTACATGCATGTCTAAGACTATCAGTGTATTTTCCAAAACATTAATCTAAATAATATTTACACTAATACTACCCACTGTAGGTAAACTCCACATTAATGATATTGAGATGAATACCGTTACAACACTAGTTTAGCGCCGTTTCCTATTCAATGTATATGTGTAGCAGTCGACGTACTAGCACTTGTTTTATACTGTGGTGAACTGTACTTGCTATGTACCTTACATAGAGAGTATAGACGTTACGTGTATCTTATATAGAGAGTAAAGACTTAACGTGTACTTTACATAGAAAGTTTAGATGTGCCGTGCATCTTACATAGAGAGTATAGCCGTGTCATGTATCATACATAGAGAGTAAAGACTTGCCATGTATTACATGGAGGGTATAGCATTGCCGCGTATCTTACATAGAAACTATATATTTGGTGTGTTTTGCCCATTTTTAACTACAAGGATCCGTACATTTTACACTTCTGTTTACAAGATAAACATTCAAGGATGTTCAGTCCGTTTCCGTCTTAAGTTTATGTAAGTTGGATAGAAGTTTGCTTTCAATATGTTTTTTACTTGATGAGTAATCATCACCCTCTGCATACTTTATTATAATTTCAATCAATCCACTGTACATGCCAGCCATTATGTTATATTTTTCTTCTTTTGAGTTGTACCAAAGGCAAAAAAGAGCTGTAAGCATTAATGGTACCCTGATGAACTGTTCAAAATTCCTTTGTTTTAAGAGTGTCAACAAATCCCTAACACGTTAATACCATTTTGTCCGGGAAGACTGGTGTAACCAAGAGAATTATCACCAGGCAATGACCACTCATCCAGTCCATCCAAAAGTTTAAGGCACTCTTTAGAATCATTTTCTAGAACCTCTTGAGTAAGGTTTAATAATCTGCTTGCTCGCTAAATAGAGAACTCCTGATCATATCAAGTATCTGCTGATCGTTCTTAACATTACAGAGTGATATATAAAACATATAGTCATAATCAAGCATCTGTTTCTCATCTGCAGTCAAATCTAAGTGTTGCTCTTTCTTCTCCAAACTGTCCAACCATGTGTTCACCAGTTTAAGACTCCTTGCCGTCTTTCAGATACCGGCGTCTCAAAGAACAACTCTTTTCACAGGGAGCGTTATCCTGTAAAATTTATCTCTATACGAGCGAAATTTTGTCTGCTTAGAGGATGATTTAGAACTTTCCCTCTGTTCTGGGTCATTTACATAGTCATCACGGATTACTAATGATGTGAAAACTGCATTTACATCTGCATTTATTTCGCGAGGAAATGGAGACACGCGGATGGTTGATAAATTCTTCTTGTACAATTTACGCAAATACTGTTGCATTTCTGAAATGACATATATATAATAAAACATATCAAATTGTAGCATATGTTTTACCTAAATATATATCGGCAAAGCATCAGTTTCCGTAACATACGTTATCGGTTCGATTAACTACCATACTATAACATAGTTTCTTATGTAATTTACCTGTTCGTTAACAACCATACTATATTGCTGGTTCGTATGTATGTTATCTGATTTATTCCGGGTATACATTAAATAATTATTATTTTTGCTATCAGAAACACCACAGTTAGGGCATCGTATGATAAACTCAAATGCACATTGGCCAAGTTTTCAATGTATTCGAACTAAAACCAAGAGGTCCAAATGGCCCCGAGTCGCTCACCTGAGAGTTTTTGCGAAGAGGCAAAAGTAGTTAGCAAGTGCAAAACTTTGTACTATTTAGGTTAAAGTTGCAAACCTTGATTCTTTGTATTTACAGAGAATGTTTGTATGGAAATGGACGGATAGGAAATTGGACTCGTTGGTCCCAAAGGACCAGTAAAAAATAACACTACTGATTCGTAGCACGGGGAGACTTTTTACAGCCGCCACACTGCACTAAACGAACGCTAGAATGAATGTTAATAAATACTGATAAAGGTGATCCTTTGAGAACAACAAACACAATTAAGAGAATAAAGCAGCAGACTAGGTTTATTGAGTCTGTTCATGAGAAGTAATGAAAGAAGCAACACTTCTCACGCCCCCTAGCACCGGCTTAAGCGGTATTCTACTTCAAAGCCACCTAAATTGGCTCGTTGGTCCCAAAGGACCAGTGAAAAATAACACTACTGATTCGTAGCACGGGGAGACTTGTTACAGCCGCCACACTGCACTAAACGAACGCTAGTGTGACTGTTAATAAAAACTGATAAAGGTGATCCTTTGAGAACAACAAACTCAATTAAGAGAATAAAGCAGCAGACTCGGTTTTACTGAGTCTGTTCATGAGAAGTAATGAAAGAAGCAACACTTCTCACGCCCCCTAGCACCGCCTTAAGCGGTATTCTACTTCAAAGTCACCTAAATTGGGCTCGTTGGTCCCAAAGGACCAGTAAAAAATAACACTATTGATTCGTAGCACGGGGAGACTTTTTAAAGTATTTTACAACAAATGGGGAGAATATTTGCCTCATTAAAACTCCCCTCTGGTTTTAAAAACTTTGGTCCTCAAAGTAATAAAAAAGCGTAATGAGTGTTTATTTACTGTATGACTTATTCACTATTTAATGTCCGTTAGAAGCTAGTCTCCTATTTGTAGTATTAAATGTCTAAATATCTGATTTTATAAATGGCAAAGAGTTGCAAAATGAGGGTCACCGTCACAAAGTTTACATTTAGAATGATCACGAGCAGGGGGTAGGAACTGCTTCCACAGTCCTTACAGTAGAATGAGTGTTGTAACATCTGTTTATGAGAGTTCCCGTGTCGTGGAGGAAATTTAAGAAGGCAGACGGCAGATGACAGCGCCTTTATGTTTCCATCTGCAAAGTCTAGTATTTGCAGAAGAGCTTCGCGATTCTCCTAGTTTGATTCGGACATTTTCCGAAGATGTTTTTGACTTGCTTAAAATTGGTCGCGTTTTAAGTTATTATCATCAATCAGTGTATTTTTATTCATTTCCATTTTATTTATTTCAGATTTTAACTGCTCTTTCCCTTTTCTTTCATTGCTTAATTGATCCTTTATTTGTAACTGAGAAGCCTTAACTGTTGACATTTCCTGTAATTCTAACTTTGCCTTATCAGCCTCTTGTTGTGCATTGCAGTAATGAACCTGCAGCTGTTGAACTTCCGATTCCATGGCTTCTGCCTGATCCACAAGTTCACTATAGTTTTTCCTTAGAGTGGCCATATTAATTTTAGAGTGATTGGCAAGGCAAACATTTCTTGAACGCATTGTGTACAATTCCTGAAAATCCAAACCATAAAATGGCATTTCAGAACACATAAGTTTTCTTTCTCTGAATTGTAACAACCTAATCCTATCATGATATTTTTTCTTTTCAGATTTTTGAATTGTGATTTTAACACTTGAATTTATATGAGCACTATTACCACTGAGATTTATTTGACCGTGCGTTCCGCACACATATCACTGTCTGTTCAGAGCCTTACAAAAATGATGATGTTGAAATGACTCATCGCATCTGCTACACGACGACATCAAATCTGTTTTTCTCCACAAGGTTGAACGTTGTTCATAGTTCCTCGTGGATCCAAAGTGTGTTGTTACTCGCTTTTGTGGAATCGTGTATTTGATCATATTGTCAGAGGGAACCTGGTCGCTACCCGGATTCGCCACCAACTTTTTATGCCGTCGATGTGTGATGTGGCGAGTCTTTTTGACATTGGGGGAATTGAAGCTTAGTTACACATATGCTTGTAGTTGTGGAGGAATTGTAGATTTTGTCACACAGAAGTCTCACATAATGTTTATGTATATCTAATGACGTTAAAATAGCACAGAGATACTATTTAAAACACAGTTTATATTGATAGCCTATATAATGGTAGGTAAACTACATTACGGAAAACCAGTTCGAATGTTTACCAAAGGTGACACACATATTAATATGTATATTTCTTGATAAACAAAGTAAAGGTAGTGCCTGTCAAAATTACACTATTTCAAAGCAATCTGCCGATATTTACAGAAAGATGTTAACAATGGTATTTTACAATTAAGATTTACAGCTGGCATATATGAGAACATAAGCTACTAAAATCATATTGTATATAGAAATTGATAATTTAGTTACTCTGTTTGAAATAAAAAATAAAATTGTATATGTAAGTATTTTACAACAAATGATAGAATATTTGCTGCATTATACAAATACTGAGTCTGAAGCAGCATTACTGAGTCAGAAACTGCATAAATGAGTCAGAAACTGGATTACTCAGTCAGGAGACATATACTGAGTCAGAAGCAGCATTACTGAGACAGGAGACATATACTGAGTCAGAATCAGCATTACTGAGTCAGGAGACATATACTGAGTCAGAAGCAGCATTACTGGGTCAGGAGACATATACTGAGTCAGAAGCAGCATTACTGAGTCAGGATACATATACTGAGTCAGAAGCAGCATTAATGAATCAGAAACTGCATAACTGAGTCAGAAACAAGAATACTGAGTCAGAAAGCTTACTGCTGAGTCAGGAGCCACTTTACTCCGTCAAAAACAGCATTACAAAATCAGAAACCGCATTACAACAATCGTAAACCGCCGTACTATTTCCGAAATCGCATTACTGAATCACAAGTCTGCTTCAAAAGTAGAAATTCAAAGTCAGAAGCCGCGGCTACGGAGCCAGAAGGTGATATACATATTTGTTAGCCGTATTACTGAGTCAGGCCGCAATACAGAATCAGAAGCGCAATATAAATTCAGAAGCCGATAACTGAATCAGAAGTCGCTCTTATGATTAAAAACCCCTAAGTATTTTGTAATATAAAATCATGTGAAATAGAAAGCATGTTTAAATCAATGCTGACTAAACTGTTTGGCTACGGACACAGTAACATGGTTTCTGACACTGTGAAGCAGCCTCTTACTCGTGAGCACAGTTTGCGGCTCTATAATACGGGTACTAACTTAGTTATACGGCTTCTGGATATGTTATACTGCTACAGACTCGGTAATACTGTGTGCGACTCAGTTAGGTGAAACATAACTGAGTCAGAAACCGCATTACTGAGCTAGAAGTCGCATAACTGTGCTAGAAGTCGCATTACAGAGGCAGACAATTCAGTACTAAGTCAGTAGTCACAAACAAAACCATCATAATAAAGTAGAAGACTCGGTTTTATTGGTTTTATTATTAATTGTTATGTTTATATATGAACTATTTGTTCACATGAACTGTAGAAAGTAAAGGTATCTTACTGTTCTTTCTAAGAAGATAGCGTTCTTTGCGTATTTCCTCAACGTCCTTTGATGTAACATCCAGCTCATCTGTCTTCAACTAAAATAACAACAAGATTTATTGAGTGGTTTAAACTTATTAGCACATTTTTTAACGTGAACACGTTTGCGTATTTGACCGCCGGTACTGAAATGCCATGAAGCTTGTTAACGTTAGCACTTTTCTGGTAAAATTGGTATTCATTACCGGCGTTCAAAACCACAGCAATACAAAAACAGCTCAGCATTTAGAGTAGACACATCATCTACTGGTGATACATACAAACATACAGTTTCACCCCAATATTGAACGGGATTAGGAATTGTGGAACAGGCGTGGAAGTTTTACTTAATAAAGGGAACATAACAAACATTGCATTCCAATTTGGTAACATCAGAAGCCGGTTAATGCAAGTATCAGATAAGCTACATGAACTTACAGTTTGTCTGAATAACAATGGCAACTTAGTTAAACGTCATTCCAGTTTGCTTAATGTCAAACTCAAATGTACCTTGGTAGGATCAGAAGCAATTGGCACACGTTGACGCGTAATTAGGCTAAATATGCCTTATTCTGAAATAATTGAAGGAGGAAATAACGTAAGATGATAGCGTACTCAATATTGATCTTATGGACGATGGATAGGTGTTAATAACGTTTAATCGCATAAGCTCGTCTGACCACGTAAATCACGTGTAGCAATGTCAGTCGCTAATCTACATACCGTTTTTAAATTTTATGGAAATACTATTTTAAATATTATGAAAAAAAACTATATGATTTTACTTTTAATTATTTGTCTATTTCTCTGCTTAAGTTGATCAGCGCAAATGTTTATTCGTGCATATTTTTATGCAACTCTTCTTCCAAAATTCAAAGTCATTCACAACTTGTTCTTAGTCGTCTCCATATTGGAAAGGAGTATGACATGATACATACAAAGTATATATTGTTTTCATTGATGGATTTTTTCGCATTTCGTTCTCACATTGCCAAAACCATTTGTGTTCGATTATCTTGTTTGTTAGAGATTATAACCTGGCGGAGATATCTTTAATTATAATGTCCCATTTATTTGGATGACAATAAGGGTAAGAGTGAGGTTAAGTGCTCCCTAGAACCTGGTTTAAACCCCCAGCGGCCTTTTTTGCCACTGACCGTTCTTTATATATAGTTGTTCTTTGTTTCGTTGTGTGTTTATGGTTGACTGTCGTCCTTGAATCTACTTTTCCTGTTCGATTTTTTTATCTACTTTTAGCAGCGCATGTTGTTTTGAAGAAACATGCATACCCGGCTCCCTTTTTTTCTTCTTGAAAAAAACAACAGTTTTTAAAAACATAGATAACCGTATTAAATTGTACAGCTAACTCCTATTTATTTTCTTCCTCCGAGAAGCAGATTTTCGTTTTCTTAATCTGAAATCGGAAATTGAGGAATTTCATGACATAGTTGTATTAGTTCCTGCTGATATAAAGCAGGTTATAATGTTATACATGTTTGATACTTTTATCATGTTAATGTTTTATTTCTGGAACTTTTGAGCACTAATTCGTATACTTCAGTTCAAGAATGATTTTGTTTCTACTCATATCACACCCATTTGTACCCGAATTGTACAACCAGCTACACATGTTTGACTTCTCGTCTTCTGCCAATACATTTCACGTCTAAAGCATATGACAACTCTTGATTTAATTTATGCTGGTATATTAACACTTTAATTGCCTTGTCGTCCTCTCTCTTGTTGCTCTGGCATCGGCTGAGTCAATAAGTATTTGCTGTGTGACTTTCAATGCTTTTGATCTTTATATTCATAGATACATGATCATCGTAGTGTTATGCTTACATTGCCTACTAACGCTGCCCATGCTACAGGATATAGCCGGAAGGTGATTTTATATTCATAGATACATGGCCATCGTATTGTTGTACTTACATTGCCTACTAACGCTGCCATGTTGAGTATATAGCCGGAAGGTGTTTTTGTATTCATAGATACATGGCCATCGTATCGTTGTACTTACATTGCCTACTAACGCTGCCATGTTGAATATATAGCCGGAAGGTGTTTTTGTATTCATAGATACATGATCATCGTAGTGTTATGCTTACATTGCCTACTAACTCTGCCAGTGTCAGAGTTTATAGCCGGAAGGTGATTTTAATATTCATAATAAATACGTGGTCATCGTTGTGTTATACCTACATTGCCTACTAACTCTGCCCATGCTAGAGTATATAGCCGCAATGTGATTTTTATATTCATAATACATACATGGTCATCGTAGTGTTATGCTTGCATTGCCTATGAACTCTGCCAGTGTTAGAGTACATAACCGGAATGTGATGTTTATATTCATAATAGATACATGGTCATCATAGTTTTACGCTTACATTGCCTAGTAACTCTGCCCATGTTAGAGGATATAGCCGGAATATATTTTTGTTTCATAAATACATGGTCATCGTAGTGTTATGCTTTTATTGCCTACTAACGCTGCCATTTAGAGGATATAGCCGGAAGATGTTTTTATATCCATAGATACATGGTCATCGTAGTGTTATGCTTTTATTGCCTACTAACGCTGCCATGTTAGAGGATATAGCCGGAAGACGTTTTTATATCCATAGATACATGGTCATCGTAGTGTTATGCTTTTATTGCCTACTAACGCTGCCATGTTAGAGGATATAGCCGGAAGATGTTTTTATATCCATAGATACATGGTCATCGTAGTGTTATGCTTTTATTGCCTACTAACGCTGCTATGTTAGAGGATATAGCCGGAAGATGTTTTTATATCCATAGATGCATGGTCATCGTAGTGTTATGCTTTTATTGCCTACTAACGCTGCCATGTTAGAGGATATAGCCGGAAGATGTTTTTATATCCATAGATACATGGTCATCGTAGTGTTATGATTTTATTGCCTACTAACGCTGCCATGTTAGAGGATATAGCCGGAAGATGTTTTTACATTCATAGATACATGGTCATCGTAGTGTTGTGATTTTATTGCCTACTAACGCTGCCATGTTAGAGGATATAGCCGGAAGATGTTTTTATATCCATAGATACATGGTCATCGTAGTGTTATGCTTTTATTGCCTACTAACGCTGCAATGTTAGAGGATATAGCCGGAAGATGTTTTTATATCCATAGATACATGGTCATCGTAGTGTTATGATTTTATTGCCTACAAACGCTGCCATGTTAGAGGATGTAGCCGGAAGATGTTTTTATATTCATAGATACATGGTCATCGTAGTGTTATGCTTTTATTGCCTACTAACGCTGACATGTTAGAGGATATAGCCGGAAGATGTTTTTATATTCATAGATACATGGCCATCCTAGTGTTATACTTACATTGCCTATTAACGCTGCCCAGTGTGTTAGACGATATAGCCTGAATGTGATTTCTATAATAACACTGTACCATTTTATTGGGATGGCTATATAATACAAATGAGATTTGATGCACCATAGAACTTGTTTTAAACAAACAGCGGTCTGTTTGTCATTGGCATTTCAAAGCCGATACGCTATTGTCAAACCCGTTATGTTTCTAATGTCGCATACTGACTTTGTGTCCTTGTTGTTCATGTTGTTTAATGCGAATATTTGGTTGACGAAGTTCTTTGAATGCCAACTTTCTGTTTCACGCGTATACCTACTTTGATTTATTAAAAAGTACGCGTAATTAGGTTGACAACTAGTTACTGATGTCATAAGATGGCGTAATAATCTCAATGGTGTAATTTTGAAGAATGTTACTTCTCCAAGAGGTTTGAAAACAGTTTGTTTACAGTTTTCTATATACCTGATTAAGTTTCTGTCTGGCTTTAATGGCATCCGGGTGATTCACAAGTTGTTTCTTGTCATTCAGGAGATCAATCATGTCATTAATGTACTGTACTAACTGATCATCCGTAACTTCTAGATCAGACGAGTGTAATATCGTGTTGCATGCCTGTCCAATCTGAAATTGTTTTAAGTAAAATAAAGGTTATAGATACATGTAGGTCATATGGTGTGTACATGTAGGTACGAACAGTCGAACAGGACATGTAGCATTCACAGAATACATTCAACCTTCACAAAATAATCGAAATTACAAAAATAAAGCAAAGTATGCGACACCAAAGTTTGGATATCCGGCTGGAACAAATTAAATGACACGCTTAAATGGATAACTATGGGAAGACATGGAAATCGAAATAAACTGTTAATATATAACACAACTATTTAGAACGATTTGATCCTTACAGAAATTAATAGTCAACATTATAGTCAAGTGTTAAAGAAGCTATCAACAACAACAACAGCAACAGTAGCCATTTGACAACATAGGCACACTGTTTCTAATCCTACTGACGACGAGATATAAATATATAACTTACATATTTCGAGAATCTAAACTCTGGAGCAATTCATTTTAAGCATATTCAATAACGGGTATTTTAAGAACCCTTGAATTATCATATAATTTCAATTGGCACATACATTGTTTTATTACCTAGACACATGAATAGAGTTTGGATATAATAGTTTGTAGTATAAATAAATATTGATTTATTAAACTAAATAATAAGTGTTTGCTTTACATACCTTAGACAAAATGTCCCCTGGAAGATTAATCGGAGCAGCCAGGACATTCTCCATAAACAGACCGTTCATTGCCACGCTAAGGATGCCACTACAATCTGTCTCTGCTGCCGTGCTCTTGTCATTGTAACCTGAATCTGATATAAAACATTTCGCGAGTTCCCAATGATCGGAACACCATTTGGTGGCATCAGTATTCTTCCATGATGGCGATCCATATCGATGTTGAGTTATTATTTTGTCGACTAATGTATCGCACACCTTATTTGGACATAGACGTGGCAGTTTCCCGGCTGTAAGGTATGAATAATCTTTCCCTTGTGTGTAGCAGATTCCTTTAGTAGGACATGTTATAACGTTTTCAGTTGTACAGCGACCACACGTGACACTTTTAAGTCTCCGTGTATTTCCGATTTCTGCTAGAAACGACGTTTGCTGACCTTTAACCGCGTTGTCCACGACATCTGTAATGCCTGCCTTCAGATATTTAAGAGCTAACGCAGCTTTAACCCAGTTGCGATACAGGCTTTTCTCGAGTTGTTCATCATGTGGCTGTGACATGATTAGACACCTTTCACAACAGTGTTAATTCACTGTGTTAAACTACCGCTATACTTTACGATGGCTTTGCTTAATTGGTTTTAGAAAGCTATCTGTAGTCTATTCGAACACTGGTGTTATTAAAGGGCCAATAATGGCCCCATCCACATATTTTGTTGACCGTATGAGTTTATGCCGAATGCCTGAAAGACAAATACTTATAGCTAGGCCGACTGTATTAGTCTAAGTTCATGTTGACTAGCGGCGTATCGGTATACAAGTAACTCCACACCTGCTGAGCGAGTAGCAAAGATAATCGCGGATGTGAATACCGTTACAAAACACGATAGGTTATTGTCCCCTCACATAGTATGCAGACACCTATACTAGTCTACTGTGTATACAGTGTCATTTATTCCTCAAGTCCGTAAATGGTATCCAGATGCCAATACTACTCCTGTTGTGTAGAAATATTAAATATCTCTCTCTCTCTCACACTTTCCGGTATAATCCAATTTCCTACAAAGGAAAAATGCATGCATAGTTAAAAAGATAATGCCGTATGTGTATACTGTTACAGAATGCGGTACATGTATGTTGTTGTCCCCATCCACAAGATGCAGACAATTATACTGGTCTACAGTTTATACAGTTTTATTTAGTTCCCATATATGTAAATGTCACGTTCCTAGTTATGTGGTAGTACTATATCTCACTGTATCTCACTGTATTTCCAATATAAACCAATTCCCTACAAAAAATTGCAATATTGCAAACACAGAAGTAAAAAGGCAAACCTTTGAGTCCATACTTTTACGGTATAGTGACATATCTGGTACTGTGTATACATATACTCGTACATGTATATAAAACAATTCAGGAAATATGTACAAATACGAAATAAACTGTTAACTTATTTGTAACGTCGGACAAGACAATGGACAAAATGACCAGTGACAACTTGATCCCTGCATAGGTATTGCTGTTTGTTCAATTAGGCGACACAACAATAAATAAAGGTCATTAGTCCGTTTGGTTTTAATTCTACATGTCACTGAAGCATGATGCAATCTACGGAGCAAGATGAATCTACTGAAATACAAAGGTAATAAATAACATAACGTCCATGTAAGCATAGTACATCCAACTGGTAGTATTATGAACACGTGAGTGCTTCGTGAAAATGTGTGCCCGACCTACCGGGGCCTTGTGTTTATTTGTATTTACTCAGATATTCTAGTAAAAAGTAAAAACTTTATTATACTCAGTACATTTAAAAACGCAATATTTTTGATTTTCGATTATTTTTAGTCTGCTGTTTTTTTGTTCAAATCAAGATTGTATTTCATGTTAGTACACGAGTCTTTTGGTCCCAAAGGTTAATCTATGGCGATAAAAAGTTGCTTAAGATTTGCTCTACTCTTTTCGTTTAAAACACATTTAACTTTTAACATCTCCAGAAATTAACAAAATACCAGGTGTTGCGTTTACAAATGTACTGAGTGTATATATAGACATATAGGCGATACCACAAACAAATCACTCACAAGGCTGCTTGTCCCCTGTACTTATTTAAGGGTTATCACGCTTGCAATTTGTACTTCGCCAACACTTTTATTGGATAAACAAGAGGCCCAAGAGTGTTGTAACCGCTCTAACATTGCTGTTATAACAATAGATGAAGAAAGTAAATACTGTCAATCTGATGACCAAGTGCCATATGTAAAGAAGTACGCATTTTATTTAATTTCCATTTTTGACCCAAAATGATGCTTCGCTCACCATCAGCCCCGGGTCTACACCGCAAATAAAAGAAAATGCTGGACCGGACATACAAACTCGACAACAACAAATACAAAAACAACCACCGCCGTCACAATCACAACAACAATAACCACGTTTTACCCCAACTATGTAGAGGAAAATAAACCTACATACACAACATTAACAAGTGTAATATAACCTGAAAACATTAAGATGTTTTTTAATTTAATGTAACTAAGTGTAAAAAGAGCATTAAAGTAGACATTTGGAAATCGCCAAACACATTAAATACAAAACATATTTCAGTCTTGGTTCGATAAATGCTCATGAAAATAAGCAAATGTCAATATTAGAAAATATGAACCACACTGAAGATGGTACATTGTATACATATGACGGTGAATATAACACATTAAATGTGTTTATACCATTACATGATCAACGGCGTATGGTCCCAGTTTGACATTTTAGATAAAATGAAAAGTCCAAAAATGCAATAAAAACAGAAGGTTCAATTCTGTCAAAACATTAATACTCAAATTCTCAAATTTGTCAACAAAAATATTTTGTTCAAGTACCACACAAGTGCTCTGTCAGCTATACGCCAAATCGCACCATCGCGTAGCTAAGTTGAAAAAAAGACCCCCTAGTTTATCGGGCCTATATATGCATTTCAGTACAGCTACGCTCATGTTGAAGGATGATAGTAAACGTTGTAATATCTAATCTGTGGTTTCTTACAACACAGTCAATGTCAACAATTAAATTTCGTTTTAGCCAATGTTCTTTGATACCAAACAGCATAAAATGTAGTTAAAACATAGGTTTAACATGTGTCCCATCTCAACAACAGGCGCACCTACTCCAACTAAAGCTATAGCGGTGAAGCGTTTTCCCCCTCCTTAATATTTACTTGAAATGTTGCAAACACGCGTCTTAAATTTCCATAATTCCATTGTATTTGTTCATATCATATTCATTGTGAGATCACTGAGCTAAGCATAATCGGTTTAACCCCATCGACATCTTATCTCTTTGGAACGTTTTCTGTCACTATGTCAGTGTTGATTATATTTCTTCAAGCTGTTATATTTCATTCATAAAATTAAAACTGGATATATCTCGTTATAAATAAATGATATTTAAAAGGCTTTTGTTAATACTTCAGTTCAACCTTTATATCTATTTAGACACGGAGCTAATAAAAACACAATATGTATAACACAGGCAATGCGTAGTTTACGACTAATGTCACCGTTCTGTAAATCGGACTACGTGAAATTCCATGTGCCCCACCTTTTGTTTACTCTGTTTTACTTTATGATTAGATACTAGTGCTGTATGGAAACTACCATTCTTCCACAAATTCCACCCGTCAACTGCTGCAAGCATGATTATATATGTCTATCCAAAAAAGTAGAAAATACGCACAGAAACAAACAGTAACACATATGAATAAAAGCAAGATATGACACCACAAACACAAAGGGCTGACATTAGGGCTACCACCCTGGAACAGTCTCTGATAAAAAAAGACCACTGTGGTTTCAACCAGGTTCGAATGTGCACCAAACATCACTCTTACACAAAGTTACTGTTTTACTTATGGAGCATCCAAATACATGAGCGTAATCCTTTGTTTGAATTATAAACTAATTTGCCAAAAAAACGCTTCCTTTGCATGAAATAATCAATTTGTTCAATCTAGTTTAATGACTAGGGAGCATTAAGAGGAAGGTGCTTAATCATTGTGGCTTATACTTGTATTATTATTATCTCATTTTTACATATTATGCTTAATATGTATTTTTTTCTGTAATTAAGATCAGTTCATCTTCTTAATTAATACTTTATCAAACGCACTTTGACTAAATAATCGTGGCAAACTAGAGCCGACAGTACTTCAATATACACTATGGTCTAAAGAAAAACAAAATATGACAACACTGCGTACAGGTAACTTTGCAAAAGGTTTTTAAGCGGAACATAACTTGAGAACAGTTGACACTTGTAAATATGCAAGGCACTTAAGAACGCGTCAGCGTTTGTATATTTGTATTGCTTAACTCCACCGTATTTACATATCAGTATATGTATATTTGTTTGGTCCTTTACTTATACAGATAATTTATGTAAATGCACTCAATCTACTCCTATAAATCAATATAGGGTTATACTTCGTGAACACGTGACTGCTTTTCAAATAATTATGTATTATGAAACTTATGCCAGTATTGCGACCGCTATGACATTGCAGACTAAGTAGTACGGTACTATGACATTGCAGACTAAGTAGTACGGTACTATAGCTCTATTGTACTGTTTGAATATCCTTTAATTTGGTGAATCCGGGAAAATCCGTCAAAATCCGGCACAAAAAAATACATTCATATAGTTTGTCATAGCTTTCTTAGTTGACATTACGTGGTCCGAGTATTAACTTTAATACCCCATCCAAAAACGGGGTTGGCTGGGGTATGAAATAAAAACTTAATTTCGGCTTAAACAGTAATTTTTTCCAATAAAACATGTTTTTAAACATGTTTTATTGTCGAAATATCTGTTATAAAATCCTGCTAATAAAAGCTTTCCCATCACTGATTGGTATGATTGGTATTAAGTCGGGACCACGTAATGAGTATGACGTCATACATGCTATATGGCACCACCGATGATGAATTTCCTTTGACATAACAATATGGGTAGTATTATCCGGTAGGGTTCCAAAACAAGCCAATCTCAATTTCCGTTACAATCAGTGTTTACAGGTTCGGAAATAGACGAGGAACTTCACGGAATCGGAATTATGTATCACGTAAACTAATGTTCGTGTCACAGAATTTGATGTCAAAAATGGAAAACTGAGAAATTAATATAATTGATTATAGTTTTAATCAAGTTCATTCATGGATTTGTGCCACCGATTTTACTTCATAAACAATAATATTACTAAAGCATTTACTCGACTTTGTTCAACATGCATATTATTTATGAGTTTTGGCAACTAAATTGAACATGTTTATCTCGATTTCAATAACTAGAGCAAGTCGATAGCGCGACTTAGCAAATCTCCGCACTCTTATTTAGTGGCATGTTTTCACACTTGAGACAGTGTGAGACTTGAGCCAGTGTGAGCATTGTACAATGTTGAAGTTTGTATTGCAAACAGAAAAGCATGATAAAACAAAAAAGATGTCAGATATAGTCTAAGTTCTAAATGTTGACCCTTCACCCAACTACTCAAAATAACCCTTCTGCGTTTTTTGTTGCGTCATTGCGCGGTTGTTGAAATGTCATTCAAGTGTATAAGCAACGTGATCTTATACGGCAAACCCATATTTTGACCCGATCACCACACCAAGTCCTACCCACAGAGCATGACCCAAGGAGCCCATTCAACAACCCATGACTTATGTATTGACCCTTGACGCAAGCGATATTACATGCAACATTTCACATTTAGCATGTATGAGAACTGTACATTGTATGTAAAACATCAGATACAGACTCAGTTTTACATTTTGACACACCATCCACGAGCATTTTCTTTTTGCGCCAGTGCACCCTCTTGCAATGATATAAAATCTGTCCTTTCTATATATAACTGATGTAAATTGGTTTGTACGTTAGTAGTAATTTCGTAATGTTGTAGAGGATTGTACTTAATTAGGATTAATAGAGATTGTAATGATTGCTGTCCTCCCTTTGTCTTCATGTTAGAGGACATTATATGGCGTAATAGATTTAACTGGTGTTGCATTAATTTTAAATTTTGTTCTAAATCGAGTAATTTTCACTACGGGCAAAGATGCAGTACTGAATAGTCGTCATGTAAAAGAACCTTTTCCTAAGATCGCTCAATATGACGTAGCTTCAATATTAATAAATAACGTACTTGTTATCAAACTGCCCAGGTAGATTTTATATTCTACACCGGTAACTCTTCATTCAAGGGAAGTAACTGTTCCTACCTAATACGTGATTCAGTGTTCGAGTTGTTCCCCTTCAATGTTTTTAAACCAGTAGTTTATTGTTTGTGTTTAATATGATCATGAACTATACATTTGTTTCTTGTTTTATGAATTGGCTGAAGATGATCGACGGCGGAATTGACGGGATGCTGTTAACGGAAGCAGTGCTTGTTTTATAAATATTATAATTAATTTTCATCATAAAAAACTTACGAAATATCAACAAACGTGATACAATTGCTGTGGTTGACGAAGAAAATAATGCGCCCTCCAAGGAGGTCAAAATCATCACACGTGTTTTGACTACAATACTAAGGGTTGGTGTAACATTAATCCATGTAATTATCTTCATATAGGTATGCGGTGCTCGGGTTTCCACCCGTTGCAACAGCAACGCTTAATACATATGAATCAACCTCAGCATAGTAATGTTTTTAATTTTAGGGTAGGCGGCGGAAGTCAGCAAGGGGCACTTTTCCCGTCCCCTGTGCCAAGCTACCCAACACGTCTAGTCTATAGAGCAGTGGCAGTTTTTCGCGGTCACAGCAATGACGTATTGTGTAGTTAATAAGAATTTCGACATTTTCAATACAAGAACTTTCAATTAGGTACATTTGTCTTTCTGAACTGCTGCACCCAGGGTTCATAAAGTACATCTATATATTTTAATTAACTACACATTTTATATTACTTCTATTTGTTGAAGCCGGGCCAATACATTCCAATAAACATAAACGGTAAACATTGCCTTGTATTTTTCTAAATCCATCTTTAATAATGGAATTTGTGTGTTAAAGTCAGTTATTTAAGTGGAGATATGCCATTTATTGTATATAACATTCTGTCGGTGCAATTTATAACATGACTCCGGCAACTTAATTACCATTTCCTATTTCTGTAGAAAATGGCTTAGAACGAAATATTCAGTAAATTATACAGTATAAAAATGTAATTTTATCAGTATTCGCAACATAAACCCATCCATTCTCGTCTGTTATTGAAAACAGTGTTTTTGGCTTTTTTTACCTTTATATTTTCAGAACACGGAGACTTCAAAGGCTTCAGACACATTCAGGATTTCCTCATGGAGGCGGCAGTTTTACGCGCCAGCCTTATATACGGGTTTCCATCGATGTTTCATGAGCTTGAGGTTGGTATTAAACAACACGATAAACCACCCCACATTTGATTTATGTACACGCCCACTAGCCTTATATACAGCTGTAGTATCTTTAAGATGCAAAAGGCATATGGTAATTATGTAGTGCGAAAATATATAGACACACTTCCATATGTTGCTCCGTTAAAATGAAAACAGGCCTTCAATATATATAGATAGGTTAATGAGACATTCAATAGAAATAGATAAGAAAGTCAGACCTTCGATATATACAGTTAGTTAAATCAGACCTTCAATATAAGTATACAGATAGGTAAGTCAGACCTTCAATATATACAGATAAGTAAATCAGACCTTCAATATAAGTATACAGATAGGTAAGTCAGACCTTCAATGTATACAGATACGTATGCCAGACCTCCATTAAACAGTATATATATAGCTAAGACAGACCTTCAATGTATACAGATGTGCAAGTCAGACCTTCAATATAAGTCAGACCTTCAATAGATGCAGATAAGTAAGTCATAACTCCAGTATACAGTGTATATATAGCCAAGTCAGACCTTCAATGTATACAGATGGGTAAGTCAAACCTTCAATATATACAGATGGGTAAGTCAGCCGTTCAATAGATACAGATAAGTAAGTCAGACCTTCAATAGTTACAAATAGGTAAGTCAGACCTTCAGTAGATACATATATGTAAGTCAGACCTTCAGTAGATAGAGGTAGATATTTTAGACCTTCAGTAGATACAGATAGGTAAGTCAGACCTTCTATATATACAGATAGATACGTCAGACGTTCAATATATACAGATAGGTAAGTCAGCCCTTCAATTTATACAGATATACCAACCTTCAATATATACAGATAGATAATTCAGCCATTTAATATATACACGTAGGTAAGTCAGACCTTCAGTAGTTACAGATAAATAAGTCAGACATTCAATAGATACAGATCGGTAAGTCAGACTTTCAGTACATACATGTAGGTAAGTCATCCCATCAATATATACAGGTAGGTAAGTCTGACCTTCAGTAGATACAGGTTAGTAAGTCAGACAAACCTAGACAGACAATCAATAGATACATATAGGTAAGTCAAACATTCAATACATACAGGTCGGTAAGTCAGACTTTCACTAGATACAGATAAGTAAGCCATGACTCCTGTATACAGTGTATAGGTAGCCAAGTCAGCCCTTCAATGTATACAGATGGTAAGTCAGACCTTCAATATATACAGATGGGTATGTCAGACCTTCAGTAGATACATATAGATAATTCAGCCGTTCAATAGATACAGATAAGGTTGTCAGACCTTCAATAGATACACATAAGTAGGTCAGCCGTTCAACAGATACATATAGGTAAGTCAGAACTTCAGTAGATAGAGGTAGTTAAGTCAGACCTTCAGTAGATACAAATAGGTAAGTCAGCCCTTTAATATATACAGGTAGGTATGTCAGTAGATACAGATAAGTAAGTCAGACATTAAATAGATACAGATCGGTAAGTCAGACCTTCATTACATACAGATAGGTAAGTCATCCCATCAATATATACAGGTAGGTAAGTCTGACCTTCAGTAGATACAGATAAGTAAGTCAGACAGACATAGTCAGACATTCAATAGATACATATAGGTAAGTCAAAGATTCAATACATAGAGGTCGGTAAGTCAGACCTTCAGTAGAAACAGATAGGAAAGTCACAACTTCAGTAGATACAGATAGTTAGTTCAGCCGTTCAATATATACAGATAGGTAAGTCAGACATGCGGGAGATGCAGATAAGTAAGTCAACCCTTCGATAGATACTGATAGAAAGTCAGACCTTCAATATATACAGGTAGGTAAGTCCGAATTTCAGGATATACGGATAGGTAAGTCAGACCTTCAATTTATGCCGGTTGGTAAGTCTGACCTTCAGCAGGCACAGGTAGGATAGACTTTAGTAGATTCACAGACCTTCAATACATACAGATAGGTAATTCAACCCTTGCATATATACAGGTAGGTAAGTCAGCCCTTCGATATATACAGGTAGGTAAATCAAATCTTCAGTATATACATATAGATAAGTCAGACCTTCAGTATATACAGATAGGTAAGTCAGACAATTAATAGATACATATAGGTAAGTCACGGGTAAGTCGGGCCTTCAGTAGATACAGATAAGTATATCACACCTTCACTAGATGCAGTAAGGTAAGTCAGACATTCAACAGATACAGATATATACTGATCAGTTAGTACTTTGATATACTGCACATAAATAGGAACGATTCTCTCTAGAATGCAAATATCGATCACTGGTTTATTTTAGCTAAACGCCAGTCGATTTATACCTTTATATAATTCAGTATGATACTGAGTTCCCATAATTTATTTAAGAAATAGAACATCGTTTACTGTGAATTATCGTTTAATATATCACGGTTTGGAGTTCAATTGTAAACAATAATTTCACGAGCACGAATAATACCCCAATTGGATTGAAAATACGTTGGTCTAAGAGAAAGTTTGATAATAAGTTTAACAAAGTTAATAATTTCATCTATATAATTAATAAATTAAGATTGACAGGAATAGAGCTTAACTAGTTTATGTCGACGCCCCTCTCATACGATCTTTAGCAAGTGATACACGGCACACATTTCAGTATAGCTGTGTCATCACGGCTTATTTCGTTTAAGCAATTACAGATTAGCCGTGGGCGGAGCTTATTATGTTTTATCGATACAGGTAATTTGTGGGCGGAGCTTATCGGACTATTTACAATAGATCGACAATTGTCTCGGTTTTTATATTACAAACTGAATTAAAACATGATATACATGTAGTGAAAAAGAAGGAAGCCTCAATCATTTCGGCATTTAATAATTATAAACTATCATCGGTGTACACTTATTATACTAAATTGTTTAAAATTAAATGCGCAACGCAAACAATTAATCTTATTCGCAACTATTACATTATAAATACTTCTTCTTTTTTATTCGTTACGAATGTACATTTACATGTAAATTATTTATTTAAAGTATCAATTTAGACAAATCCGAGAAAACATACCAGACACATGCTTTTGCCACCAATACATGTCATGTTATGCCGATTTGTTTAATGGTATGAATTGAAGTTGTCATATTATTATTGGTGATTAAAGTCTGAAAAATAAATAAATAAACAGGCATTTCGTTATTTTCAAAACACTGACAAACAATATACGACTGTGTGTTGAATTTATTCTTACACTACATTGCTCCGTATAAAGCTAGAACAATTAAAAAATCGGTAAACGTGAGTAACTCAAGACGATGCATATAGTGCCCACATACTAACGTGCGGAAAAACGTGTTTCTCACATGTGTGAAGGACCTCCTCAGGTAATTACAAATCCGTTTTAAACTTATAGCCAGTATATAGTACTACTGTATCTTTTCTTTTTTTTAACGAACTGGGTCCCCCTAGTCATAGAAAGCGCGAACATCGCTGTTATATTCATAAAGCACACCAATGTAGACCATTGTTTTAAACTGATATTACTGATTAATCGCGTACATCGTTTATGTCCAATTTGCCGACACAAAATCTACTCAAGCCACGCGCGCTACCGATCAATGAAACTTGCCGCGATCTTTTAAGATGCGCATCACGTATATACTTGTCTAAGATTCATATCTGTGAGCATGTTTACCACAATTATGACGCAACACATTCCTTTGTTCATTTACACGTCACGCCTTCGGACCGTGTCAAACTGGTTTATCACCCTGTTAAATATTTACAGAATTATATTAAAGGAACACACACAAATCTTGAAATGTTTATCAAGCATTGAAATTATTTATCCAGTATCATGTTAGCCCTGCTTGCATATACCTGTAATTAAAATAATAAATAATATAATTTTGAGTTTTCATGTTTTCATCTTATTCTACCATAAGTTTACATATATTATTGGTGCAATATTATCAACAGTTACTAATATGCAAAAACAATTTTCTGTATACTATTCGTATTATTAATATTAATAATTGAATAAATGAAAGTTATGTAGAAAAATTACCGTAACGCCGTGAGTTTTGTTTTAAATCAAGATAGCCGTATGTATCGCCTAGCCTATACATCCACGATTATTTTTTTTAAAGTATAATGCATTTTTTAAAGAGACACATGGACTCTTGAAGTGGGATGAATCATCACAATAATCCCTCCGGTTTGATTAACCCATTATCATTTTGACTTGAAATCTGCATGATCCTGCATTCTCACATGTAAATACGCACTGGAATTGGTCTGTTTTAATTTTTGCCCTCTATTATTATAATTGTCTATAAAGAAGATGAATGCGAAATTTTGGAAATGTTTGTGTTCTTTTTCAGAGGTACGCAGACAGTTCAAAATAATCTCAATTACAGCACACCATATACTATCATGTGCAGAAATAAATTTCCTATCCAACAATACCTTTCTTCTTACGACTCCTTGTAAATTCGCTGAGATATCCGATTTCAAAATCATCAAAGTGCAATTTGACTCTGCTCGTCGTTTGTCTTGGTCTCCTTAGTAAACAAATGAATTTTACCGAAAATCAGTTAACTAAGCATCTTTTAGGTCCATGGATGGTATTTATAATAATTATGAAGTGCATGTTTGATGGGTTTTTTTCAGTGTTGAGTACTTCTAAGTTTATTTTGGTGTATTGGAATATGCATTCTTTGGATTTTTTGGAGGCTATAAATAGAAAAATGCGAAACTATCAAACACTTCCAAAAAGTAGGTAAAATGACTGATTTTGACTCACGGGGTGATCAGCATGGAATAACTTTTTAAAAATCCGACGAAGGTATGTAAAATTTAGCAATTCCTGGTATGCAAGAGCATTGTGAGTGCAGAAATTACCCTGATATGCTTAGGATTTTTTTTTATTTATTGACATTTGAAATATTGCTAAAATTGCTTTTTAGCATGTTTTGAGGGGTGGAGTAATCTAGGGAAAAAATGGGATTAAAGTTGTATAGAAAATGCTTTTTGATACTTTTATTTGGCATGGAAACATGGGTTATTTTATTGTCTTCTAAGAAATGTATGATACAATGATGGTGTGATTTATATTTGCTCAAGGATTCAGGCTAAGGGCTTATCATGGGTTTGATTATTGAGAAATGTACATTTAACTGTGGAGTGCCCACTAAATATTTTTTTTTGAAAATATATACGTTATCCCAAAGCATTCCGCATGAACAACGTCCAGCGTAAGACTGCTTCACTGCGCATGTCCCGTTTTTCTAGCTCAAAGTACAGTCAGAGGACGATTTTAGAGCAATCAAAATACATCTTTTTGTAGAAGAAATTGACATGTTTGATCGGTTCTGGTTAATATATATGAATATATAAAAATAATATCAAAAGTCTTCATCTCAAATAGCGTGCTAAATGTGAAATTTGATGCTAAAAGACGTAAAAAAACACCAGTTAGCAAGGGCGAAGCTGGCCGATTTTAACATATATAGAAGTTTCTAGTGGATATTGGGGCATGCTCTCACAGTTCTAAAAAAAAAAAATTAAAATGGTGCATTATGTCGAGCTTGTCGATATCCTTTTTTATGAATAAACAATTCCAGGCAAAATGCTATTCTGAGCGTTATAACAAAACGTCTACTCTCGGAATATTTAGCAACTAATTCCTCCCCAAAGCCCACCCCCTTCCGCGTCCCACTTCCCTCACTCGGTCATTTGCATGCCTTTTAAGCATTTTTTTAAGATAGGAATTTCGTATCTGTAAAAAGTTACAGAATATTAGTATTTAGGGCCTACTTAGGAGAAACACGCAAAACCCATTGTGCACTTAATAATTATTTCCCCCGCAACGGACCAACCCAGGGAAATAAGACAACTGTACACATTTATTGTTTCGTTCCTACCATAGGTACTATACCGGGTTCTGACTTAAGTCTCTACCCGGAGTCAAGTTGTTGCTGGTCCAAATGGGCTATTCCACGCAATATCGTATATATTTCCACCTAAGGAAGGAAAACGTGATGAAGGGAGATGGTGGGGGTGTCCAGGGGGCGTTTTCGAGATTTTTTCCAGAAGGTGAGGGGCACCAGAGAAGAGGGTGTTGTCAAGACATATGTTCTATGTGAGGTAACCGAAAGAGGTAAGGGAGCAGGAAGTAATTTCCGGAGTGTGTGGGTTATGGGTAGGGGTGGGGGTTGGGGCGTAAAGGAAAAACACCCAGGGTAGTATTACAGAGAATTGTTTATATTAAGAACCACCCCCTCCACCCCACCCCCCCCCCCCCCACACCCATCCCGCTTGACAAACGTGCTTTGTTTCTATAATCAGTCAAACAGTTCTATTCCATTTTCGTTTATAATTGATTAATTATGTAACAAATTGCGCTAAAGATAACACCTGCCGCTAAAGGTAACACCTGCTTCTAAAGATAACAACTGCCGCTAAAGGTAACACCTGCCGCTAAAGATAACACCTGCCACTAAAGATAACACCTGCCGCTAAAGATAACACTTGCCGCTAAAGGTAACAACTTTCAACTACGTACACATAAAGTTTCAGTCCAACATATCATTCCTAACTAAAGTTATTGAGCGGAAACCATTTTTCTAAGTTTAGTAACAGTGACCTTTACGTTGATTCCACTGGGGAAGGACTTGATATACCATAGTATTCGTCTACTTAAGTGTAACGGAGCCTACTGACCACTAAAACCATAAGACGCTAACTAGAACATTATAATGTTTTCATATATTGCATGGTGCTGCCAATAAGCAATACATACATTCATATGATAACAATATTTCAACTATATTTGAATTGAATGTTGTTTAACGGCTAATCAATACAGTATAGGTTAATTACAGCCGCCGCAGAGAGAGGGGAAGGATACAGAGGAATCAATTAGTTTGTCGGATTGAATTATAACATAAAAGAAACAGTAATTTCAGATCAGTGATGTCTGACTCTGCTGATATCAGAGCCAGTGGATTTGAATGCCTGGTCAAACGAAAGAATGAAAGAATGAAAGAGTTTGTGATATTTCAAACAAACGTGTGTTAAATAAAGGAATCTCCAAACTCGACAACAATTATACTGAAAACGATTCCATTTTTGTTTTTGTTTTTGCAGGCTGTTTCTCAAATCTTGATATTCCTGTTTTTGTGGCAACACAGAGGAATTCACCAGTTGACTTTTGACAGATGTTACATTTGTTAATATCATTTAAAAGGCTTTTTTTATTTTTTAAGCGTAACGGTGAGTTTTCGTTAACTGTTCCATTATAGTGAGGCAATATTATCTCAAATGTAAAGAAAATATCCAAATTTTCAGTTTAAACTGATTAATTAACCGAACAAAAAGTCTCATTTTACCAACTTAATTATTCTTAAAACGTCTTTGTTTAAATTCATAAAAACATTGTAAAGCTAACTCGCCACGCATGCATCGTGTTTTGCTGTTTAATAACATCAGTGAAAAAGAGAGTTTAACTTAGCTTTTTTTTGGCTAACAGGTGCATCAGTCTATTGTAATCAATGGAGTATATTCATAATATGGATAAAGTTGGTGGTGGTGGTGCGTGTGTGTGTGGGTGTAGGTGGGGGGAGGGATGTTCTTACCTGCATGCTTGTAATTGGACATTCACTTAAATCCGCGGCATTCTGTTTATGAAACATTTATTTAATAAATTATTGTTTTATTATGTTCCCGGAATGCGTCTGATTTATAAAAAACATCCGTAAATAATAATTGTGCATGGGATGAGACATGCCGCTTTTATAGGTATATAATGAAGTAATACTTGTTAATACAGTGTAGGTAAAAACTGCTACTGAAAACTTATACATTTGACGAGCATCTGACGAGTATCTGACGAGCATCTCTTTCCTTGTGCGATTGTCTTCGTGGCCGAATGGTTAATGACGTTGCGTTGTAAACCTTTGCCTCGCATCGTGGCAGGTTCGAATCCCACTGGGAGCTCGACTTGTAAGTGAGGAAGTGTCGATTCTTACGGATGGCGGGAGGTGTACAGTACTGGTTCTACCCAAGTAATGTGGCTGGTCTGCCTCCACCCCAAAAACAATCGACCGTTATATATAACCTTACATGTGTTGAAAATGACGTAAAACACCATACAAACAAACAAAACAAATAAACAAACTTTCCTTGTTTGCACTTTACTTTCTGAAATCCTATATCAGGTCATTTCATGTTTGTTTCAAAACTTCAAGATTAGATGCAATACATGCGCAGTTTTAACAATGTGACAAAATGCAAACTTGTGGAAACTATATATATTCTAAAAGAAGCACAGTTATCATATTACAAAATATATTACTATGTGCATATTTATGTAATTTCAAATTTCTCATGAAAGATAAAAATGATTAAAATTAACTACGCCACATTCAACAGTAACAGTGCGATTAGAGCGGACGGAATTGATAAATATTAACTGTACACATCTTTAAATAACGTGAATACGTGATTCAAATTATTAATGTTTCTCATCTGTTGATGTTTATTTTTTATCTTTGTTTGAAACTGAATAGCAGTTGCCAGATCATTAAATATCGTCTTACAGGGGGTAAAAGGCCAGACAGAGATTACGAAAAGCAAATTGAAATTCAAATCAGCAGACAGTATCGTTGAATATGTTGTTTTGGAGTGAATAACAGATTTTATCTTATCGAGAAATGTGAAAACTTTATATTTTCACGAATGCGAAGCATGAGTGCACATATTGAAGGTTGATCACTTCGAGATGAAATAAAATCTGTTATTTACGACAAAACAACAATTTTTAATTTATTTTATGCTTTATAATCAAAGTGTACTGTAGTATTGAGAAAACTAAATAAAAAACATCATTGGCTTAGCGTGATAAAATTGCTGTTTTTAATTCCCCATATCTTCTAAAATACTTA
Organism: Cyrtodaria siliqua; assembly: GCA_037043455.1. Lineage (NCBI taxonomy): Eukaryota > Metazoa > Mollusca > Bivalvia > Adapedonta > Hiatellidae > Cyrtodaria > Cyrtodaria siliqua. Next base: position 130,385 of record JAWPHD010002093.1, on the reverse strand, counting down.
ACCGATTTCAATAATCTAGGACTCATTTTTTTAGTTAAGTTATTTCCAATCCAATGATATAACCTTTTAGCAACAATAGTTTTTGAAAAAAAAAGCAAGTTGCCCTACTTAAAATATCTATATTTCACACGTATGAAATACCACTTTCATTTCATTGCTAAAACCCACTATTTCACTGCTAAGTATAAAATAAAATAGAATACTCGTATAAATTCAAATTAGGAATACAAATTCGATTTGCTAGAGCGTGTAATGATGTTATAGACTTTAATGATCGAAATCAAGTTTTTACAAGTAAACTTCTTCAGCAGGGTTTTCGTTATCACAAACTACGTAGATCTTTCTCTAAATTCCACCGCCGCAACGAGGGCCTGCTGGGAAAGTACAACACCAACCTTAAAACACTTCTGCGACTAGGCATATCACAACCCTCATTTTATGTAGATGCGGTCTATAAACTTCGAAAGTTAAAGTAGTCTGACGGGTTTCCTGACCGCTTTACAAATTTAATCAGGAAGATCGTCAGAAAAGGATATAACCCTTTGGTTTTACAGCGCACTGCATGTTTAGTGATTGACCCCTCTACAGTCAGTCATTACGCTTTACTTTTCACTTGTGCGATGACTGGACTACCTCTTGGGATTCTATGATTGTAATCTACTGAAACCCCAACTAAGGGAGGTGGGTGCATGAGCTTTCGTTCCTCGAGTTTTCTGGTCGTACCCTAGATTGGTTTTCTCTTTAGCTGCAACTACTATGGTTGTTCAGTACGATTTTATTTATTTTTTCTTTGTGTTTCTTTAGTTAGTTTCTCTGGATGTGGACTTTATTGTTAGAGAATTTCTTTTGATGGGATGTAGTTTTGGTTACACTGTCTTGTCTATTTGGGCGATGAAGACAGGATAATAGCGAGGATTGTGCGCATATAAAATCGATTCAAGCTAACCAGTAGGCCTTATTGCCTACTGACCTTTCCAAGTCGGTAAACCTGTCTTCACCACCCTTTCTGTTGTTTTTGTCTCTTTCATTGTATTTTCAAGTCCTTGTTTGCAGTACAGTGCGGACCTACGATGCCATTGCGTTTGGACGCTGTGGTTTCTATAGGACCCTATATCTCATTTTTAAATGAGAAAACCTCTAGTATTAACCCTTGCAATTTGGAGTCTCTTTCGAAAAACCCGTTCGGTCCTGGGCCCGACCCTCTCGTGTTTGCGTATGGCCGCCTGTGCGTAGGCGTCCAAGACTAGAGGCGTACAAACTTACAGCTTTGGAGGGGAAGGGGTGTCGGCGACAGTTTTCAGAACCCCCAAAATTGTGTTTGCTCGACAGCCAGCAACCGGCCCCAAAGGCGGGGTCTTCGGTGGTCGTCAAGCCAGAAACACAGTTTTGATGTTGGCCACCAAATTCGAAGGTCTCCAGAGTCGCAGATACCCAGAGGTGGCAACGATTTATCCCAATCGTATGGCCCATGAATGTCTTTCGCATCGGGCTTCTCCCCAGGCATCATTGCCCTCGTGTTTTAAAACCACTTGTCACTTTTTCAAATTTTCTGATCGTATGAAGTCGATAATTTCATTATTTTGAAGCTAAAAAACACAACGTGCTTTTCGTTGGCTTCTAATCTACATGAGAAATTATCTATTTCTGGCTTCTTTGAAGTTGTTAATCATAATTTGTTTTGGCATGACTGCGAAGGGAATTTTACGTTGATATTCTCTTTGTCATCTCTCGTTCGGATCCACTGGATGGTTAGTTTATGAATGCACGAAACCACTTTCACCAATTCCGGGAGGTCACTGAAAATGCCGAACATGTTTCTGCTTTTTCGACATGGAGGATCGTCCAAATTTTGATGTCACCGGGGATTTACTGCTGGAGTGTCCCTATCTGGCCATTGTGGGAACTTAGTCAGGCAGTATCTCGGGTTTTCTAGTTAGTTAGTACGGAAAAACGTTTTTTCTCGAGATACGGCCAAACTAAGCTCCCATCATGATCAGGTATCCAGTTCTAGCTGTAAATCCCCATCACATAGTCAACATTTGCCAATGTACTCCACATGGTGACCGCTGTAGGCGGTGAACTACTAAGCAAAAAAAAACTGAATTCTCTTCCTCTCTTAATATGTTTCTGTTTTCATTCACTTTCGTCGTTTTTAATTCATTCGTGAATATCGGTCAATCCGTTCATTATTCGGCCTCGTGCCGAATGCCTCGTGTGTATTTCGACGGATTGGTGTGTTAAAAATCTTGACATTTTGCTAGCCGGAGGGCAAAGTGACAGAAAATAATTCACTGTTGATATATACACAATATGGCCGTTAGCAACATGTGTTGATGAATGATTTGCGTTGCGTGTTTGTTATTTATAATACAAATGAATATTTTATCACTGCTTTCATGTAAATAAACTATTGCTGCAGCAATCGGCTAAATGGCATTGGAAAACGTTGATGATAAAAGTTTGATCTTGCAAACTTTTGGCGGGAATCTAAGTAGAGCCATGCTAGTATGACTAACCGATATGGAAACCTAGATTCATTCGGGATATGCTTCAAAGAAGTGATCGAAAGACTTTGATTCTGCTGTCGACGTCTCGTGCCCGCAGGTTTGTAGCCTGCATGTGATTTCCAGGCGTTCTCTGAAAATTAAGAATTATGCACCTATCGCAATGTTAGCGATTTTCCCGAAGGAACATTATATGCACTATCGCAATATGTGTCCGAAACCTTTAGCAAAATCTTCTCTGAAAAGAGAGTCGACGTGAAAAGGAAATTAGTTGATTTTGTGAGTTGTTTGCGCGCCAACTGCGCTGTGGTTTCGGAAGTGCTCTGGAGTTGTCTAGGATAACAAAGGTGAAAATGATCTATCGCAGATTTTGCAATATGCTCCATTGTTCACATTGTTTAACCCATTTCCTCGAAAAGTTTTTCATTATCGGTCGATAAAAACATTATTACATTATCCATAATTATTCAGAAGGGCGCATATGCGGGAATGGGATATGCGGAATTCAAATGTAAAGCGTGTTTTATGTGTTTGCCTGCCAGCTGTTTTTCCGCATCGCCCCCACTCAAATATGAAGTAAAGGTTATCAGCTACTGAACGAGATTTTGATATCAGTGGAAACCTGCGGCGGAATAAAAATCCAAATAATTGCTGGATATTATGAACTTTTCAAATGGGCCGCTGAATTATATTATGACTCGGAAAAAGAAAGATGTCAGAAAATACCAGTTTATGATAAAAAGTCCAACCAAGTGGAAACGAAGTACAAAGTACATTCAGGTCAGAATAATATTCATTATACTATAAACGTGTATCACAAAAAATGTTCATGTTTAATAAACGACATAAACAGCAGATCGTTTCTTTAAAATGATCTCGTTGAAATTTCGAAGATTATTGAAAACAAATTAACGCAGAAAACTGCACCTTGGAGCAAATTAATGAAGAAACAAAAGTGAAAATCTTGCAATTCCTCGTCCTAGATAAAGGAGACCGATATGAAATGACAAACACTTCTGGAAATTCAGAAAATGAGAGAGCACGATTTCTAAAATTGTTGATTTGTCTACAAATTAGGAAATAAATAGCGAACAATGTTGCGAATCTACTGAAACGGAAGCAAATAGCACTTTGCAAAATTCTGAGCAAATATTTCCGAAACAAACCAACTCAGATACTGAAAACAGTATAAGGAATGACGGGAAAATGATGAAACCAACTAACAGTACTTAAATTTTAAGGCAAAACAATCTGACATCTAATATATTCAGACAACACTGCTGAATCACATAGAACAGCCACATTTCCAATTTACACAGTTAAAGATGAAGTGCCCAGCATAAAAAGGCAATATTATTTTCATAGTAAATCATCGAAACTCAACATTGAGGTACTAAATAACACAACAGTTGATCTCAAATCGTAAATTAAACTATCTACTGATCAAATACAGCGGAGACTTCAGTCAATATTTGTCTCCATGAAAACCTGCCACACAAAACAATATGCATCTCCTCACATGTCACAAACTGATAATATCCAAACACAGTCTGATGAAATGAAATCTAATACTTCTGTAACTCCTACAGCCTTTCATTCTGAAGAAAAACAGTCAGATAGTAACGTTTCTTAAGAAAGCGACCAGCACGGACTAGGTACGATACATACAAACAGTGTCGGAAAAAGCAAACAAGAACACTAATAACAGGAAGTTCAATACTTAAAGGAATAAACACAAACCGACTCAACCGACATGTAGATGTACATACAAATCCCGGCGCTGACATAGAGCAATTTAGAAGAAAAGTGACACAAATGAACATAAAGTGTTATGAAAATGTTATTGGGTACATCGGCGGAAATGATTTTAGCAAATGGACGTTCGATTAATGAACTCGCAGAGGATAACAGACGCCTTGTGCCAGGTTTGAAGTATTGCAAATGAATGATATATATAAACATGCACTTTATGCCCGCGAAGAGACGCTGAGATGATCCCACTTAATGACTGCATAAAGCAAATTGTGGAAGAGACATCAATTGAGGTCTTAGAGGGTGCACTTTATTGGTATCCCGGTTATATGCTGCGGTATACCTGTTTAACCCGATTTTCACTCGATTCATTCCGGGTGACTGCGCGCGCATCCAATCGGCATATGCCGTCTAGCCCTGATAGAATAGCTCGGCACATTTCGGTGTACCGATCACGTGACCGGTTCAGTCCGGCACAACCCGATCGGCATACCAATAAAGTGCAGATAGACATATATGGTTCATATGTGTACGGTGATGGTACAGTATTAACATATTACTTTATGCATGATAGAATACATCTGAGCATGAAAGGCACATCTACATTAGTGAAAAGTGTTCACCTATAGTGAAAATACGCCAGAACGTGGAGGTATCCATGCACTTGAGCAAGGCGGCAGTGATCGAGTGCAACACCTGTAAACAACAGGCGGACATTGGGAAATGATCGTTTGTCACAAGGGCTACCACGTTTATACTGCGATCAGTGTGGGATGCTAAATCACAACACTCGTGACTGCAGAAGTAGAAACTTTCAATCATTAAATAGCAGACGCAATCGAGGATATGAAGACAGAGCAATTCAGCGTTAGGATATCACCGACAGACACTCGCCTGTAAAAATATACAATAAATTTGCTTTATTGAACAATATATGCCCTAACTGCAACGGATTAACATGTACGTGCGAGTACAATAACATAATGTTAAATAACTTTATTTTATGCGAAGTGTGTCGTTTATAGAAGTGGTCTTGTAATGATTCTACAACTAATTATTTCACAATCAATAATACTGCTCTAGACCAGTCCAACGATATTTGTCAAGTTACAGATGATACATTTCAAATTTCAAATAATGAAAAATGTTTAAACTTATTGAATAATGAATATTTGAACCATGCTGATGTACACACTCTATCACATTTAAAAAAAACAGGTTTGCATGTTGTAGGATTAAATATACAGCATTTGTTGCCAAAGCTGGATGAATCGACAGTTCTTTTATGTCAGTCTAAATCAGTTGATGTATTTGGTCTGTAAGAAACGTTTTTAAATGATACTATAAACATGCAAAACTTACATATTGATGAATATACTACTGAGCGAATGGATCGTACATATGGTAAGAAGGGCGGTAGGTTTCTGATTTACATTGCAAGTACTATTTCTTATTCACAAAGAAGTGACATTGAAACTAATGATATCGAGTCATTGTGGATTCAAATTAATGTAACAAACAACAAACCATTTTTGTTAAATTGTGTCTATAGACCTCCTGATTCGACACAATCTTGGATAGATCATTACGAAACACAATTAGCCCGGTCAGATTCTTTAAACCTAGAATCTAATTTAATTGGTGACTTCAATATTGAATATTTTCCAGAAGAAGGTTTCAGAAATATTAAATAGATTGCGGTTATTCGGGTTTTCGCAAGTTATTAAAACACCAACCAGAGTAACAAGGAGTACATCTACTAATAATATACCATGTTTATAGTACAAATCCAGAAAACTTAAGTGAAATTAAAGTCCCATTGTATGTTTTAGTGACCACTTTCCAGTTTTATTTACAAGAAATATCAAGCATGGAAAAATTAGAGAAAATAGTCATATGTCATAATATGTCATAGTCTATAGTCTATAGTTACCTATAGGTGTTATAATACTTTAGTGAAACAAAGTTGTGTCTTGATTTGAAAAACAGCTGTCTGGATTAGTGTGAAATGTTTGCCGATCCACATGCTTCATTAGATTTCTTAAATTCACAATACAAGAGCGCTCATAGATTTAAATGATAAATTGAAAATCTGGGAAAGAGATTTTTTTTTAATAAAGCCATTCTTAAAAACAAGGACTCAAAAAATATTTGGAAAAATCTCAAAACAGTTTCAAACACAGCTGACAGTGAATTAAATGTACCTAAACACATTGTAATCGATGGCAAAATAATTGAAGGACTTCCCAATATAATAAATGCTTTCATGAGCATTTCGTTAATGTCTCTAAAGTTGTTAACAAAGTTAAATACAAATCAGAAATCTTTGATAAGTTAAAGAATGTTTTTAAAGAAAAGTTAAAGGGTTGCGTATTTAATATAGAGCTTATCACACCATTCGAGGTAAAAAAAAAGAAGATAAATAATTAGACGTAAATAAATCTACCGGATTTGACGGAAAAGGACCACCACGAATTATAAAACTATGAAGAGATATGTTAACTGTAACAATAGCTCCTTTGATAAATAAATGTTTGATTCTTGGAGTATTTCCAGATAAACTTAAGGAAGCACGTGTTCTTCCTATACCCAAGACAGGTAACAGAGATGATGTAAATAATCACACACCTATTTTTAATCAATACTTCCAACAATATCAAAACTATTTGAGATATTCATTGCTAATCAAATTCATATCTACTTCAAGAAGACAAAACTAATATATGAGCACCAATCAGGTTTTCGAAAACATCTTTCGTGTCAAATGGCACTTATATACATTGTTGATAATTGGCTCAAGGAAATACAGTCAGGAAATCTGGTAGGCACACTTGTCTTAGATCTTAGTAAAGCCTTTGATTTGGTCGATCACGAAAACCTTTTGTTAAAATTAAAACTGTGTATCATTTTTCAGAAACATCGATTAAATTATTTATCTTTCAAACAGAAGCTAAGTAGTTAAGATCGGCGACTCAATTTCGAATGATCTTCCTGTTATTTCTGGGGTACCTGTAGGTTCGATCTTAGGTCCTTTACTATTTTTGTTATATGTTAATGACAATGTATTCAAACCAAATTGTAAGCAGATTTAAAAAATGTTAATGATAAATAATATGGTTATTAATCCCATAAAGTCAACGTGTATGATACTTGCTTCAAACAAACATTTAGCAAACTTTGCAGAATATTTGCTTGAAATAAATAACACAGCTATTCAAAATGTAAAAGTACAACATTTACTAGGCATATACTTCGACGAATCATTATCGTGGAAAATTCATATATCTAAAACATGCAATAAACTTGTGTCAAAAATTAATCTATTGAAAAGGATTTCTTATTACCTAACTTGTGAAATCAGTGAAAAAACTTTTCTATAACTCTTATATTATGTCTACTTTTGATTATGGTTCTATAACACGGGGCCAAACAAAAACATTCTCTATTAATAGAATACTTAAAATCCAAAAGAGGGCCGCACGAATAATTCTCGCGAAACTTATAAAAAAAACGTCTAAACTACTGTTTCAGGAACTCCAGTGGCTTACCTTTCAACGCAGATGTGATTATCAATACATCACTTAAAAATTTAACTCCGGATAACATAACCAATTTTTATCCTTCATTATAACTTAAGATCTGCTGCTAGGCAGTATTTAGCTAATTTAAAACCTAGAACAAATATTCTTAAACGTACTTTTGGATATTCAGGAATTGTAGATTGGAACATGATTCCCGTTGACATACGTGCTTCACATTCTTTAATTACATTTAAGATTGAATACAAATCCTTTCTTTTAAGAAAAGAAAAACTCCATTGTATTTTGTAACCTTACATTACACGTATAATAAAGGTGTCTGTCTGGTTGAAGTTATATAATGATGCATGTACTGTTTTATCTTTTACTATATGCATTTATTGTAACATTGTGTAGTTTTATAGATGGCCATATTGTAAACATGTCTTGTAATTTTTGTAAATGCTATGTCTTAATATGTTACCTTCTTGAAATACAGTTATTATTATTATTATCATTAATATGACAAACGTAATGCAATTCTCCATACATTAAACTATAATAAACGTTTACAGTTTACAAAATGGGTCGGCAACTTTGACACCTTGTGCACCCGCTTACACGCAACGTCAGCTCATTTATATTTAAACGATATTTAAGGGATTTACTGTTTCGGTGATTTTCTAAAAATGATAAAACATATATTTCATTTACGAGAATATTATTTTTGTTGTCCAACTTTGTACAAAGCTAAGTTACATATTATGGTTATGGGTATTGCTGAGGTTTATTGTGGAGAACAAGGTGAAAAATCGGTGAAAGAGTCTGGAGCAAAGGCGTCAACGTTATTGGTTTGTGTCTCGCTGTGTTTCTAAGGAACTGTGTTCGTATTGTTTGTTTGTTTTGTGTATGATGTTTTATTGTGGTGAGGATTTGTTTTTGCTGATACAGTGATACGCCAATCGAGATTGTATGAACCCAAGTGGTATTACATGTGCTTTGATTTTTTTTTATCACAGATGCTATGAAATTGAAATTAAGAGTAATACTATGGAAACTGCATACCTCTATCCTCAGTCTCGTTTTGACAAAACCGATTGATAAAGCCTTACAATAGTCCTTTTTAATTCCAATATGGATATTCTTGATCATTTTCGTACCCATCACCTCATCATACAAGCAAATACACTAAATAAACAATGCAATCACCACATATTTGGTATATATGCAGATCGAAACATTCGGAGCGAATACAATATATTTCCATGGAAGGAGGGGTAAATATTACATGTCTGTGGGATCTGATCCTGAACGAGATGATGACTTTTTATTTTTGCCTACATTCTTGTCCTGTCGTTTTCATACTGGTTTATTCTCTTGTTGCTCTGGCTTCCGTCAAATCATGGAGTACTTGCTTCGTGTATTTTATGTTTTTGTTTGACCGTTCCAAGTCGGTAACCCTGTCTTCACCACTCGTTGTGTTATTTATTGTCCTTTCTTATTGTATATTTAATTTGCTCTTTGTTTGTAGTGCAGTGCGGGCATTCACCTTTGTTGCGTTTGGGCGCTGAGATTTATATGGGACCATATATTCTCATTTTTATATTCATGTACTACAAGTATATACGGGCTCGTCCTCGACGTACAATTAACAATTTGATTATTTTTGTATTTGTAAGTGTTGTAGAAACGCAGACATGCACAGAGTATCAATCTTTGTAATCATATTTACACATGAACAGTGCGCTGCCGTTTCTTGTCGTAACTTGCAAATGTTGAATTGCAGTTTGAAACGTTCAACAAATCAAAATGCGGATCGTTCAGAAATATTTAACAATACTGCCTCTGTGGCAAGAAAATTATGAATTTTATAAACACACAATATGTTTTGCCGTCATACAGTTTTGAATTGAAACGATAATTGTATAGCGTTTTTCAGTGCAAAATGATATATAGGGTCCTATAGAAACCACAGCCTCCGAACGCAATGGCATCGTAGGTCCGCACTGTACTGCAAACAAGGACTTGAAACTATAATGAAAGAGACAAAAAACAACAGAAAGGGTGGTGAAGACAGGGTTACCGACTTGGAACGATTAGTAGGCAATAAGGCATACTGGTTAGCTTGAATCAATTTTATATGCGCACAATCCTCGCTATTATCCTGTCTTCAGCGCCAAAATAGACAAGACAGTGTAAACAAAACTACATCCCATCAAAATGAAATCTCTAACAATAAGTCCACATCCAGAGAAACTAACTACAGATACACATACAAAATAAAAACATCTCAGGATGTATCCAAAATCGTACTGAACAACCATAGTAGTTGCAGCTTAAGAGAAAACCAATCTAGGGTACGACCAGAAGACCCGAGGGACGAAAGCTCATGCACCCACCTCTTTTAGTTGGGTTTTCAGTATGTACAGTCATAGAGTCCCAAGAGGTAGTCCAGTCATCGCACAAGTGAAAAGTGAAGCGTAATGACTGACTGTAGAGGGGTCAATCACTAAACATGCAGTGCGCTGTAAAACCAAAGGGGTATATCCTATTCTGACGAACTTCCTGATTAAATTTGTTGTGATATGCCTAGTCGCAGAAGTGTTTTCAGGTTGGTGTTGTACTTTTCCAGCAGGCCCTCGTTGCGGCGTTAGAATTTAGAGAAAGATCTACGTACTTTGTGATAACGAAAACCCTGCTGAAGAAGTTTACTTGTAATAACTCGATTTCGATCATTGAAGTCTACAAAAGCATTACACGCTCTAGCACATCGAATGAGCTAGGATATATACACCCCGTATGAGGTAACACGAGGTATATCTCCATCCAGGTGTGGATAGTTAGCGATGTTAAAATTGAAATCCTCTCTCTTATCATAGATTTAAGTATGAATACAATCATTTGAAATCGAGAGATAAAGATCGAGAAATGCTTGCTATTATACGAACTGTTGTCCTTAGTGGGGTGCAATTTACTTTGTTTTGATATTTAAAATGCGAGCATGCCTGTAGCAAAGCCTGTGTATGTAAACACTCGGCTAAATAAATAAACGAATAATTTTATATTATGTGATATGTAAATACGTGAACAACTCGTTAGTCCAATCAGGAAAATGCTCACGTTGATATACTGATAAGCACATGTACACCTTTGTAATATTAAGTAACTCCTTGAATAAAAACAATATCATAGGTGTTATTTTTAAACAAAACTAAAAACGCTTGTTTTTCTCTGACATTTAGCATTGTTCTAAATTTAATATGGACAATGATTTCAAATAAAGATCACTACTTGCCTCGTTAGTTTACTAATATAAATGTGATTGTACGTATTCGTGTGTGATACTCGTATTGTGTTCCATAAGGACGAACGCATTAGTAAATATTAAAGGGGGTTTGGTGAATGTTTATTTCGATGAAGCATATAATGAAGAGCATACTGCCGCAAACATGTGTATTATTCAAGGACAGTCGACATTTAACTACACGGTTTAAAGCGTATACAGATAGGTAGTCCTTCAATAGAATTCATAAATACAATTCGAACGATTATTTCTACAATACCAGCGTAAACATTTGTTGTATATTGGGCTAAACGCCAGTCGATAAATGATTTTATGTTCCCAAAATTGATAATGTAAACATTATACTACAGTTATTATACGATATGTGGAAAAGAACCGAAAGAAACAACAAAAACCGTACAGTGAAAAGAAAACCCGCAAAAACCCTACAAACTAAAAAAGCCAAGGTCAGTCGCTATTTCCTTTCTATATGGCGATTTCATCAGTCAAATTGTCTGATAAGAGTATACTAACTAGTTTTTGTTACTTACTTCACATAATAAACTATGCGCATAAAAGATCTTATTGCGAAGATATTGGAAATTTACGCTATTCGTTTTTTCTCCGTACGTACGACCAGCCCCCAGTTAGATAACCAATTACGCGATTCTGTGTATGTACTCGTATATTCCACAACACGAATACTATTCGCTCGTGACATGTTCATGTTTATATTGCATACTGAAATTCGAAATGCTCATATTAATATTGCATAGTGAAATGTTTATGTTAATATTGCATAGTGAAATGTTTTTGTGAATATTGCATAGCGAAATGTTCATGTTAATATTGCATAGTGAAATGTTCATGTTAATATTGCATAGTGAAATGTTCTTGTGAATATTGCATAGTGAAATGTTCATGTTAATATTGCATAGTGAAATGTTCATTTTAATATTGCATAGTGAAATGGTCATGTTAATATTGCATACTGAATTTCAAAATGCTCATATTAATATTGCATAGTGAAATGTTCATGTTAATATTGCATAGTGAAATGTTAATGTTAATAATGCACACTGAATTGATCATGTGAATATTGCATAGTGAAATGTTTATGTTAATATTGCACAGTGAATTGATCATGTTAATATTGAAAGTGAAATGTTCATGTGAATATTGCACAGTGAAATGTTCATGTTAACATTGCACAGTGAAATGTTAATGTTAATATTGCATAGTAAAATGTTAATGTTAATATTGCATAGTGAAATGTTCATGTTTATATTGCATAGTGAAATGTTCATGTGAATATTGCATAGTGAAATGGTAATGTTAATATTGCACAATTTAAATGTTTGTGTTAATTTTGCTTAGTGAAATGGTCATGTTAATATTCCTAAGTGAAATGTTCGTGTTAATATTGCACAGTGAAATGTTAATGTTAATATTGCATAGTAAAATGTTAATGTTAATATTGCATAGTGAAATGTTCATGTTAATATTGCAAAGTGAAATGTTCATGTTAATATTGCACAGTGAAATGTTAATGTTAATATTGCATAGTAAAATGTTAATGTTAATATTGCATAGTGAAATGTTCATGTTTATATTGCATAGTGAAATGTTCATGTGAATATTGCATAGTGAAATGGTAATGTTAATATTGCACAATTTAAATGTTTGTGTTAATTTTGCTTAGTGAAATGGTCATGTTATTATTCCTAAGTGAAATGTTCGTGTTAATATTGCATAGTGAACTTTTCAGGTTAATATTACATAGTGAAATGATCGTGATAATATTGCAAAGTGAAATGTTCATGTTAATATTGCATAGTGAAATGCTCATGTTAATATTGCATAGTGAAATGTTCATGTTAATATTGCAAAGTGAAATGTTCATGTTAATATTGCATAGTGAAATGTTCATGTCAATATTGCATAGTGAAATGTTAATGTTAATATTGCAAAGTAAAATGTTCATGTTAATATTGCATAGTGAAATGTTCATGTTAATATTGCATAGTGAAATGCTCATGTTAATATTGCATAGGAAATGCACCTGTTGCCGTTTTCCAAGTTCCTTATGTATAATGATATGGTATTGCTGCGTATGCCATCTTTCATACGGCATAGTGCAATGTTCATATAGCATAGGGCAATGGACATGTTGCAGAATGCATTGATAATGTTGCATATTGCATTGATCATGTTGTATAGTGCATCCATCATGTTGCATAGTGCAATGTTCATGTTGCATATTGCATTGATCATGTTGCATAGTGCATGGATCATGTTGCATATTGCATCTATGATGTTGCAACGTGTAATATTTATTTTACATATTGCATTGCTCATATTGCATAGTGCAATGGTCATGTTGCATATTGCATTGATCATTTTGCACAGTACAGTATTTATGTCGAATAATACATTGATCAAGTTGCATAGTGCTTTAGTCATGTTGCATAATGCATTTATCATGTTGCATATTGCAATATGCATGTATCATATTGCACTGATCATGTTGCCTAGTGCAATTTTCATATTATATCTTGCATTGATCATGTTGCATAGGGTATCGTTCATGTTGCATATTGTAAAGTTCATATGTAATGATCATATTGCATAGTTCAATGTTCAAAAACTGCAATGTTCATTCGACACAGTGCAGTGTTCATTTTGCATATAGCCTTGTTAATGAGGCATAATGCTTTTATCATGTTGCATATTGCATTGACCATGTTGCAGAGTGCAGTATTCATGTCGCATAGTGCATTGATCAAGTGGCATAGTGTTTAAGTCATGTTGCATAATTGATCATGCTGCATAGGGTATCGTTCATGTTGCATATTGTAAAGTTCATACGCAATGATCATATTGCATAGTTCAATGTTTACAAACTGCAATGTTTATTCGAAACAGTGCAGTGTTCATTTTGTATATAACCTTGTTAATGTGGCATAATGCTTTTTTATTTTGCATATTGTAATGTTCATATTGCATAGTTTAATGTGTATGTTGCATAGTATAATGTTCATACGAAATAGTGTAACGTTTATATTGCATGATTCAGTGTTCATGTTGCATAGTGAAATGTTCATATTGCATATTGCAATGTTTATATTGCATGTGTTTAAGTCATGTTGCATAATTGATCATGCTGCATAGGGTATCGTTCATGTTGCATATTGTAAAGTTCATACGCAATGATCATATTGCATAGTTCAATGTTTACAAACTGCAATGTTTATTCGAAACAGTGCAGTGTTCATTTTGTATATAACCTTGTTAATGTGGCATAATGCTTTTTTATTTTGCATATTGTAATGTTCATATTGCATAGTTTAATGTGTATGTTGCATAGTATAATGTTCATACGAAATAGTGTAACGTTTATATTGCATGATTCAGTGTTCATGTTGCATAGTGAAATGTTCATATTGCATATTGCAATGTTTATATTGCATACTACAATGTTCATTTTGCATATTGTAATGTTCATATTGCAGTGTTCAAATGGCATATTGCAATATTCATATTGCATAGTGCAATGTTCATGTTGCATACTGCATTGCTCATAATGCATGGTTCATTCTGTATTTTGCATTATCACATAACATGTGGTGTGGGAGTGTAATAACACCATTCAATATTTTCGATATTCCACTAGTGCTATAACATAACGTTAATAACGTCATGGACGTGATGTTAATGTACGTTTTCTGACGTAAAGTCACGTTATAAGTTATGTAATAAATAGAATCTAACATTCGTTCTCATTCATTATTGAATTTATTAAACTCGTTAGCAAAAATGATACAATGCTCGGCAAGAGCCTCGCATGATATCATTTTGCCAACTCGTTTAATAAATTCAATGTGCAATGTTCATGTTACATATTGCATTGTTCGTGTTGCATGGTTCATGTTGCCCTATGCAATGTTCATATTGCATATTACAATGTTCATTTGTCATAGTCTAATGTTCATATTGCATATTAAAAGTTCAAGTTGCATAGTGCATTGTTCATATGTCATAGCTTAATGTGCATATTGCCTACTGCAATATTCATGTTGCATATTGCATTGTTTATGTTGTATGGTTCATGTTGCATTGTGCAATATTCATATGACATAATGTAATGTTCATATGGGCAAGTACAATGTTCTTTCGGAAAAAGAACACTGCTCATATTGCATAGTGCAAAGTTCATTTTACATAGTGCAGTGTTCACATGACATAGTGCAATGTTCATATTGCATAGTGCAATGTTCATGTTGCATATTGCATTGTTCGTGCTGTATTTTGCATGTTCATACTGCATATTGCAATGTTCATATGAGAGATTGTAATATTCCTATGCGGAAGTGCAATGACTTTTATGACAAGGAACAATTTTTTAATCTTGCATAGTGCAGTATTCATATGACATAGTGCAATGTTCATGTTGCATCATGCAATGTACATGTAGCATAATGCAACGTTTATATGGCACAGTTAATGTTCCTACAGTTATGACATAATACATGTACAATGCTTATGTTGCAAACTGCTAAGTTCATGTTTTATTATGCAATGTTTATGTTGAATGGTGCAATGTTCATGTTGAATGGTGCAATGTTCGTATTAAATAGTGAATTGCATAGTGCAATGTTCGTGTTGCATAGTCCAATCAGGCGCGTATCCAGGCATACGCACGTACGCCAATGCGTACAATTCGTCAGCAAAAGAGAAAAAAATAAAAGTTCCAAAAGTTCCAAATATGCAATAAAAAATGAAGGTTGAGGGGGGTATGGGCTAGTGTCAAACAAAATGCTATATTAACGCCGAAATATAGCTTTAGAACGCATCATTTGCCTCCTAATTTTCTTGGGGGAGACCCCACAAACCCCCATCGGCGGGAGGGGGAAACCCTTTCACACACCTACCCCCCACTCCCAGCGTCGCTGCTCGGTTCGCAGCTACGCTTCTCATATCTGGCGTACATTTCAAAAAGCTGCAGGTGCGCCCCTGCCAATGTTCATGTTGCATAGTGCAATGTTCGTGTCGCATAGTGCAAAGTTTGTGTTGCATAGTGCAATGTTTGCATAGTGCAATGTTCGTGTTGCATAGTGCAATGTTCGTGTTGCATAGTTCAATGTTTGTGTTGCATAGTGCAATGTTCGTGTTGCATAGTGCAATGTTTCATGCTGCATAGTGCAATGTTCGTGTTGCATAGTGCAATGTTCGTGTTGCACAGAGCAATGTTCGTATTGCATAGTACAAAGTTCGCGTTGCATAGTTCAGTGTTCATATGGCATAGTGCAAAGTTCATATTGCATAATACAATGTTTTTGTTGCATCTTGTAGTGTTCACATGGCATAGTGCAAAGTTCATATTGCATAGTGCACATTTTGTGTTACATAGTGCAATGTTCGTGTTGCGTAATGCAGTGTTCATATCACATAGTGCAGAGTTCATATGGCATAGTGCAACGTTCATATTGCATAGTGTAAAGTTCGTGTTGCATAGTGAAATGTTGGTATTGCATAGTGCAATTTTCGTGTTGCATAGTCCAATGATCATATTGCATAATGCAAAGTTCGCGCTGCATAGTGAAATGTACATATTGCATAGTGCAATGTTCGTGTTGCATAGTCCAATGTTTGTGTTGCATAGTGCTATGTTCGTGTTGCAAAGTCCAATGTTCATATTGCATAGTGCAATGTTCGTGTTGCATAGTGCTATGCTATAGGACTATGTTCAAGTTGCATATTTTAATATTTAGGTTTCATTATATAATGCTAATGTTATTTTAAAATTAAACGATACATAAACAATTTAAACGTACTCACCTTTCAGATATCATAAGCACCAGTATACTATATATTCCGTGAAATCTCGACACATTTATGTAACGTTACATTAATAATTGTCTTATTATTTGCAAATCATCAACTGTAACTATAGAGCCTTACCATTGAATATGCCTTTTAAGAGACTACAGACATGCGCAGACATGCGCAGTGAACAATTCTCCGTATGCATAATACGACTGGTTTATTCGTGTTTTTTATATATACGAGACGAAAGAATTGTATCATAGTTTCAGATTTCATTCTTTCGTATTATTTATCGAGTGGAACATCCGCATATGAAACTAAACAAGAAAATGTAAACACGATTTAAAGTTTAGGATGCTATTTGACATAGTTTGTAACTATAAAAGCTGATTAAGTGTATAGTAGTAGTTGTATTTGTGTATGCATGCTCATTTGATCAGTGTAAGCGATCCTTGTGGTTCTTTGATATGGCTTTTTATGTCACACATTGAGACATTATTATATTTTACCGGGTTGAATAACAGCGGCCTACTTCGCGTTGTAAGATCGCCTTAAAATAAAACATCCAGAATATAAAATATTCCTTATAAAATATGAGCATCCGTACATTGTGTCATTATTTTGTTTTGTACAATTAAAACACCCAGAGTATATAGCATTAAAACACCCAGAGTATATAGCATTCGTCATATGATAAGAATGTATAGCCATCCGTCTAAGATATCGTGGTAGTCATCCTCTGTGTAAGATATTGTGTTAACCATTCCCTGTCTAAGCTATCGTGGTAGCGACCCCTGTCTAAGATGTCATGGTGGCCATCCCCTGTGTAAGATATCTTAGTAGCCATCCCCTGTCTAAAATCACGTTGTAGCCATCTCCTGTCTAAGATATCTTGGTAGCCATCCCCCGTCTAAGATATCAGTCATGCCCTGCATACAAAATCATGGTAGCCATCTCCTGTCTAAGATATCTCGATAGCCAACCCCTGTGTAAGATATCGTGGTATCCATCCCCTGTCTAATATATCGTGCTAGCTATCCCCTGTCTAAGTTATCTGGGTAGGTATCCATCCCCTGTCTAACATATTATGGTAGCCAATACCTGACTTAGATATCGTGGTAGCCATACCCTGACTAAGATATCGTGGTAGCCATCTCCTGTCTAAGGTATCGTTGTAGTCATCCCCTGTATAAGATATCGTGGTAGCCATCCCCTAAGATATTGTGGTAGCCATACCCTGAATAAGATATCATGGTAACCATCCCCTGTCTAAGATATCATGGTAGCCATCTCCTGTGATATTGTGGTAGCCATACCCTGTCTAAGATATCATGGTAGCCATCCCTTGTCTAAGATATCATGGTAGCCATCCCTGTCTAAGAAATAATGGTGGCCATCCCATGTGCAAGATCTCGAAGTAGGCATCCCCTGTCTAAGATATCGTGCTAGCCATCCCCTGTATAAGATAACGTGGAAGCCATCCTCTAAGATATTGTGGTAGCCGTATCATGTCTAAAATATCATGGTAGCCATCCCCTGTCTAAGATATCGTAGTAGCCATCTCCTAAGATATTGTGGTAGTCATACCCTGTCTTAGATAGAATAGTAGCCATACCCGGTCTCAAATATCAGCCATCTCCTGTGCTATATATCGTGTAGCCATCCCCTGTCTATGACCTCGTGGTAGCCATCCCCTGTCTAAGATTTAATGGTGGCCACCCCCTGTGCAAGATCTCGAGGTAGCCATCTCCTGTCTGCGATATCTTGGTAGCCATTCCCTGTCTAACATATCAGCCATCCCCCGCCTAAAATATTATTGTAGCCATTACCTGTTTAAGATATCATAGTAGCAATTCTCTGTCTACGATATCGTAGTAGCCATCCTCTGTCTAAGATACCGCGGTAGCCATCCCTTGTCTAAGATATCGTGATAGCCATCCCCTGTCTAAGATATCTTGGTAGCCACCCATGTCTAAGATATCGTGGTAGCCATACGTTTTCTAAGATATCATGGTAGCCATTACCTGTCTAAGATATATTGGTAGCCATCCCCTGTCTAAGATATCGTGATAGCCATTCCTTGTCTAAGGTATCGTGGTAGCCATCCTATGTCTAAGATATCGTGGTAGCCATTCCCAGCCAAAGATATCTTGGTAGCCATCCCCTGTCTAAGATATCGTTGTAGGCATCCATTGTCTAAAATATCATGGTAGCCATTACCTGTCTAAGATATCTTTGTAGCCATCCCCTGTCTAAGATATCACCCATCCCCTGCCTAAAATATGTCTATGATATATAGATAGCTAGACCCTATCGAAGATATCGTGGTAGCCATCCGCTGTCTAAGATGTCTTGGTAACCAGCCCTGTCTATGATTTCATGGTGGTCATCCCCGGTCTAAGATGTATTGGTGGCCATTTCCTGTGTATGATATCGTGGTAGCCATCAACTGTCTAAGATGTCGTGGAAGCCATCACCTGTCTAAGATATCATGATAGCCATCTCCTGTCTAAGATATCGAGGTAGCCATCTCCTTTATAAGACATCATTGTAGCCATCCCTTGTCTAAGATATCATGGTAGCCAATCTCTGTCTAAGATATCGTATTAGCATCCCCTGTCTAAGATAGCGTAGTAGACATACCCTGTCTAAGATATCGTGTTAGTCACTCCCTGTATAAGATATTATTGGTATCCACCCCATGTCTAAAATATCGTAGTAGCCAGCCTCTTTCTAAGATATCGTAGTAGCCATTCCCTATCTAAGATATCGTGATAGCCATCCCCTATCTAAGATATCTTGGTATCCATCCCCTGTCTATATTAAATTGGTAGCCATCCCCTGTATAAGATATCGTAGCAGCCATCCCCTGTCTAAAATCTCTTTGTAGCCATCCCATGTCAAAGATCACGAAGTATCCTTCCCCTGCGTAAGATCGCATGGTGGCCATCCCCTGACTAAGATACCTTTGTAGCCATGACCTGTCTAAGATATCGTGGTAACCACCCCCTGTCTAAGATATCGTGGTAGCCATGTCCTGTCTAAAATAACTTGATAACCATCCCCTGTCTAAGATATCGTGGTAGCCATCATCTATCTAAGATTTCTTGGCAGCCATCCCCTGTCAAAGATCTCGTGATAGATATCCCCTGTCTAAAATACCTTGGTAAAAATCTCCCTGTCTAAGATATATTGGTAGCCATCCTCTGACTAAGATCTCGTGGTAGCCATCCCATGCCTAAACTATATTGGTCTGATATCCCGTGGTATCTATAACCATCTCTGACATATCTTTGTTTACATACTATGGACTCACCCGAGAGAGAATGCTCAGGCCATATTCTGCTTTTTAGATTTAGTTCCATTATACATATATCCGTTTGAGTTAACTACATATTTCGCTAGGGCTAAACCGCTCAAGTTTTCTTGGATTACTCTTGCCGTTTATACCATTGCATCCGCACCATCTAGCGCTTTAAGTTATTGCATCCCTCAAAGTGTCGTTTACGCGGTCGATTGCGGATTAAACTTGTTTGCGATCATTACGACCATATATAAAAGCTGATGTAAAATTCAAAACTATAACATTAAACGACCACTGTCAACAAAATACACACAGTGAAAAAAGAACAACTACTAGGCGAGCACAGAGGCAAGGGATGTCATATCACAAATATAACAGCTTTGAAAAAAGGCCGCTGACAATTTAAACCAAGATCTAGGGTTCATCAACCATCACGCATACCCTGTTGCCATCCCGATAAATCGAGAAATTGTAAATTGTACAGAAATCACCGCCAGAATATATCCTCCAACAAACTAGGGAGAAATAACAGGAAATCGTTGGTCGTATTCCGTTCATCGTTCAGCTTGTTCCGAACAACACTGGTCAAATTCTGTTCACCCTTGGTCGTATTCTGGTCACCGTTGTTCTTAATCAGGTTACCATTGGTCTTAGTCTGGTCATTGTTGGTCGTAATCTGGTCACATGTGATCGTATTTTGGTCACCGCTGTTTCTTCTCTGTTCACCGCTTGTGTTATTCTGGTCACAGTTGGTCGTATTCTTGTCACCGTTGGTCGTACTCTGGTCACCATTGGTCGTGTTTTGGTCAACGTTGGTCTCATTCTGGTAACCGTTGGTCTTACCCTGGTCGCCGTTTGTCTTATTCGGGTCACCGTTTGTCGTATTCTGGTCACCGTTGGTCGTGTTTTGGTCAACGTTGGTCTCATTCTGGTAACCGTTGGTCTTACCCTGGTCACCTTTTGTCTTATTCGGGTCACCGTTGGTCTTATTCTGGTGTTCAGGTTCAGTTTTAAAAGTACTTAATGTGACGTTATGTACGTCGCTTACTTTTCTTTTTCCATGTAATCGCTTTTTGGTTTTGTTTGACCTTTTTTTGTGAATGCTATATTTTCTATATTATAGGTCTATACTTAATGTTAAACTACTTGCCATTGCAAATACATTTTTTTTGGGGAAACTGAATTGAATGTATGATAATATATAAATCGTTAAAGTGACAAGTGTTTTCTTTTGTAAATGTTGTTAAGTGTCTACAACATAATAAATATTAATTTGAGCATGCAGTGTATGTTGCATAACCTTTCTCTATTTTTGAAACCAGACGTGCCAGATTGTATGTTTGCATATGTGGTTACGAATGGCAATATCGATCGTCGGTTAATTGATATTCTACAATTTCATCTCACAGGTAAAACGCACAGGTAAAATTTAATATATTTGTATTACTCTCTCAAGGAGGTTGCACTGTAATTAAGTTCTTTTGAATAAAAACAAACTGTTAAAGTATTGTATTACATGTCACTAGTTGTGGTATATATACTGTTAAAGGGATTATAGGCGATGTGGAAGAAGTATTGGTGTCAATCCAACTACTAATATAATCATCATCAAATGTTTCAGTTTCTTATTCAATGTCACTGGGTACTAAACTAGGGCCCACGATATCATCATCAAGTGTTTCAGTTTCTGTTTCAGTTTCTGATTCAGTGCGATTGTGTACTAAACTAGGGCCCACGATATCATCATCAAGTGTTTCAGTTTCTGATTCAATGCGACTGTGTACTAAACTAGGACCCACGATTGCATCATCCAATGTTCCAGCTTCTGATTCAATGCGAGTGTGTACTAAACTACGACCCACGATCAGTTCGATACGATCGATACTGATTGATTTCTTTCTAAAGAAATAGTTAAGTTTGAAAGAAGACTCGGCTATGTTCTGTTGTTCAAACCATTAATATTAATTCGGACATATGCCGATGACACTCTTAGAAATTCGTGATTTGTGATCGAAGTACAGTTTATTTGAATGATATTGTACAACTATTAGCAGTATACAATGTATTTGAAGTGATATTTATGATTAAGCAACAAACAACACCACCTGAGAAGCCAATGTGCCAGTCTAAACATCTCCAGGACCGAAGGCTACTTGCGGCCTAATATTATGCATATTCACACATCATGTGACCTTGAATCGGGACAGATCACGTGATACCAGACGGCGATAGGACGGAAGCGAGACAGATCACTTAAAACCTGACGGTGATAGGACGGAAGCGGGACAGATCACTAGATACTTGACTTGGACGGAAGCAGGACAGATTACGTGATACCTGAAGGTGATATGGCAGAAGCGAGACATGTCACTTGATACCTGACGGTGATATGACAAAAGCGAGACATATCACTTGATACCTGACGGTGATATGACGGAAGTGGACATATCACTTGATACCTGACGGTGATATGACGGAAGCGAGACATATCACTTGATACCTGACGGTGATATGACGGAAGTGGGACATATCACTTGATACCTGACGGTGACATGACGGAAGTGGGACGTATCACTTGATACCTGACGGTGACATGACGGAAGTGGGACGTATCACTTGATACCTGACGGTGATATGACGGAAGTGGGACATATCACTTGATACCTGACGGTGATATGACGGAAGCGAGACATATCACTTGATACCTGACGGTGATATGACGGAAGCGAGACATATCACTTGATACCTGACGGTGATATGACGGAAGTGGGACATATCACTTGATACCTGACGGTGATATGACGGAAGCGAGACATATCACTTGATACCTGACGGTGATATGACGGAAGCGAGACATATCACTTGATACCTGACGGTGATATGACGGAAGTGGGACATATCACTTGATACCTGACGGTGATATGACGGAAGTGGGACATATCATTTGATACCTGACGGTGATATGACGGAAGTGGGACATATAACTTGATACCTGACGGTGATATGACGGATGTGGGACATATAACTTGATACCTGACGGTGATATAAATTTAAAGTGGCGTTGTAAGATTCATACATAGCTGTAGTAATGACGCGTTTTAAAGAAAAACATGTTCTATCCATATAACCTTGAATGACATAAGCACACCATATGACTTCTATCGTAAATAGCAATATCTTGTTTACTTCATCCAGAAACTTTTACATGTTATTAATTTTAGATGAAGGTCCGTGTATGACACAATACAAATATTCATAGGTAAAGTATCAAGTCTAAAGGGACAGAGATATGTAGATCGCAGTAATTATGCGCTGGTTTTTCAACAGAAAGAACCAGAGCAAAATCCCAGAAATTGTATTTGGTGACATGTATGCATACTCGAGCCAGTGTTAAAACAGTGCAAGTTTAAAGTATTGACAAACGGGAAGCAGGATAAACTAAACATCAGTTTTTTGCGTCGGTGCACTCTTG
This sequence comes from Cyrtodaria siliqua, assembly GCA_037043455.1. NCBI lineage: Eukaryota > Metazoa > Mollusca > Bivalvia > Adapedonta > Hiatellidae > Cyrtodaria > Cyrtodaria siliqua. The sequence goes on along the minus strand of JAWPHD010002093.1, from coordinate 106,726 downwards.
CTGCAATCGTTCTATATTTGGTATAAAACATGACCCTATTTGGGAAAAAGGTGTTTGACCCGGTCTACCGCGCCAAGTCCAGCCCCAGGGTCCCAAGCAACACTCGTAATATATGTATTGAATGCGATTATACATAAAAAAAACTGTCTCCTATACATGTGTAGGAGGAGTATCCATTGCACACGGTCGGACGGATGGGTGGACACACGGGACAATAGTATCCGATACATTTTGGAAAAAGTGCTGGCTAATTAAACGATTCGTCGACACGTGATAATTCAACTACAAGTGCCGAGTTGACTATTTTGATCTAATACCCGGCCAACTTCAGTATTGTACCACAATAATTCATGTCATATATATATTTGTCAAAATAAAAGGGTTGACAATAGGGCTACCGCATTGAAACTGTAAATGGCAAAAACGGGTTGGGGTTGTAAACCAGGTTCTAGGGTGTACCAAAGCCCACTCTTATCTTATTGTCATCACAATACAACGGAACAGTATTGATAAACACATATCCGTCAGGTTTTATTGTCTAACAAACTAGGCGGACTTAATGGGCAATATAGGTATAACACAACGATGCTCATGTATATATGAATAGACATCCTCAAAACAATGACTTGGCAGAAGCCATCAAACGTTACCGTCCTTTCAGGATATAGATATAAGTCATCATAGGATCATACTAATTTTTTAACTAATAACCCCGGATTTTGAAACAAACGGCAATCTTTGTTTGAAAACAGAAACTTAAATTTAGTATATGGCAGCATGTAGCACAATACTGGATTAATAAATCGAGGTGCTTATTTTACTTAATGCAAATTTCCAGACTGCCATGTGTCTCTTTAAAATTGTTTATAAGCACTCAACAGGAAGATGTTATAAAATGAAATGGTGCGATCTGATATTTCACCGACTTTTGTTGCATTTATTTTGATCGTATTGTACTTAACTGCAGTAGTGCATCACGATACTTCAGGTGAGGACATTTGATATTTGTACAGGTAACGCGACAGGATATATATAACAAGATAAATATGTACGTGTACAATGTACTTTAAAAGGTCATGGTCTTTTGTTTTTATGTTTATCAAACTGTTCAGAAAAGTTTAGCGTGCTCTATAAAGTCTATAATAAATCATCGGGCCTTAGCTCATCGGCATCTGGACTATCTACAAAAAAAAGCATATGTTAATATTGTTGACAGATACAGTAATTTCAATACGTGTCTGCTTTCTCCTTGCCGAGCAAGCAAGGCCAACTGTGCTATAATTAGCATATATGACGACACATTTCCCCCACACGTGTATTTTCCCGATATATTTAGTAATGTAGAAATAGTAGGACACGTGCCGCAGATTCCGGTGCTACTATACAAGTAAACAGTTAACATGTCATAGTAGCAATAGGATTACTCTAAGATCATCGACAAGCGTCGCACTTCCACCCAGTATCGTGTAATAAATACATATTTGTTGGGATTGGCTGTCCATTTCTTACCTGGGCCTTACTTTTCATTGCTCCACTCACTCACTCTGAATCAGATGTTTTGACGTTACATTAATGAGACCGTCTGCGATACGGGGATTAATGCGGCTGGGTCAGATATAAAACGAAACTATTTATAGAGTTTAATAATATGTAAGAGCTACTCATTTATTCGCTTTAATTAATATTAGATGAAAGTAGTATAGAAAGGGGGGTACTGGCGCAGTTTTCCCTCGCGTGGCAATGAGAACTAGTGAAATATGCAAGGGGGTACTCAAGCGTAACTCTCATTTGTACCACTAAGATCTAAATGTAAGTCACGCCTAAATCAACACCAACATATTTCAACAGTTTTCTCAAGCAACCCCGCTCTGGAAAACTCCACCCAGTACCCCCTTTCTACACTACTAATCAATCCGGTTTGTCATTTTAATAACATAACATTTGCAACTCGTTAGGAGAGCGCAATTTTATTTTATGTCTACTTTCGCCGAATCTACTTTCAGCGAAGTTTTTCAATAACATTTGCAACTCGTTAAGCAAAGTCAGACGGAACCGGGCAGTAGTCTTCATCATCGCTCTGCATATCATTTTACTTGTATGCTAGCGTATCTTGTCCATTATCTAATATGTACCGTTTATCATCATAAGCTGATAAACTTTTTTTATTTATTGCATAGCTGCTTATGTTATGCTTTTGTGATCTAATAATTTTCATCTCATGATGAGCTTCTGTTGCTGTAAACAAAATCTTTTTGCGTTAACCTCGTTGTCCAGCACATACGAGTATAGTTTACTTCGCAACCCAACAAATTCAGCAATGGGTATTCCGCACGTTCCATCTTTCATCTTGCCAATAACATTTTTATTATCATTAAAATGAAACTGACTTTTTGGATCATAATCACAATTATCAAACAGTTCTTTATCCTTGTAGAAGTCTGCGTACACATCTTTTGTTTTTATTTCATAACACAAGGAATCGGTATCAGTAAATAATAACTTAGCTTTTTTGTCATAATTGTTTTTGATATAGTTGTAATGGAAATCATACATCAAATATTTTGACAAGTCTAAAATACACATGCCAACATAAATAGGACGATTTAAAACTAATCGTTCTTTTATTCTGTTTACAGCAAATAAATTTTCATTAAACATTTTACAAGAAATAAATGAAGGTCTTGCCGTATATTTTAAAAGAACCTCCTCGTCGTGAGTCAATTTAACATTAATTCTTTTTCTCAAGTTTTCCATAGTTTTACCAAACACTGAATTGTTCATCAGTTTGAAGAAATCCTTTTCAAAAGCATTTTTACTAGCTGTCCTCTTGGTAGTATTAAAATCTATGTATGCCTTTAACCTCTCTGATTCATCAAACTGTAGTATTCGATGTATTTGTGTCACCTTTAATCCAAGCGTTTTGTACAATTCTAAGTTTCTAAAATGCACGACATACTTTTCTTTATTTTTCAACGTCGTAACAAGTTTATTAACACTACAATTTCCTAGATTAAACTTTTTTTTAAATTTTTACAATAGTCTGACAACCACTCATCTTTTATATTTAAACTTTCTGGGGCGAGAGGATAATCATTATGCGAGTCATGTAGTTTTTCGGGATACTCGATATCGCACTCAACAATGTAATTTGATTTTCCTTTTTCAAACTTATCAACCCACTTGAAGTTGCCAGTAGGTAACGGTTGACACATGGCCCACCCGTACAAGTTATTGGCATCAAGATATATGATGTACTTGCTTTCTTTTTTCTTGTCATAGTTTTTCATATATTTATTGGTAGCCTGTGAATATCGATTTGCAATATAACTCGTACCACCTCTTAATCCTTTTTCCACAAACAAATATTGGTCAATATCAGTTATTAAGTCAAGTTGAATACCAGTCATCTTGAGGCATGCATCCCAGGCTAACCCAAGACTACTGAAGTAATGGCAAGGATCTAATTTGTAATACTCAATGCACATGTTTCTAAAGTTTTCAAAAACATCTGTCAGCAGCAGCACATCAGTCTTAAGATACAGATCATGATATTCTCCCATATATTTAATCTTAAATGTTTTCCATATTCTTTTAGCGTGTTCATAATCCGCATCTGAAATGTGCTCATCATTTAATTGAGAATAAAAGCTATCTTTGCCGGGTAACTTAGTATCCCCGAAGCGTTCAAAACTGTTCATGTAATCATAAGGATAAACACCTTTTCGTTTCAGCAAGTCTAGCTTTTTATCGCTATATTCTTGAGATATGTATTGAAACGACGGAACGTTTTTTACTAGATTATCTAATGATTGGGACATAAACTGAAAACTATCAATAAATACTAAACTTTTTCCTAACATGAAAGCCATATACTTTTCCATGTTATTTGGTATAACATTTATGTTTTGTTTAAACTTTCCGATGTGTTGCATTATGAAGTGAGAGTCATATCCTCTCAAGTTATGAAACACAACAGGTATTTTCTAGTCAACCTGAAATTAATATTACATATATCATGAGCGCTTCCCCTGTACTTTCCAGTTATATGACAATGGTCCCTGAATTTTCTAAGAGAGTTTTCATATGCTACTGTACGGCTTGGGCTATCTTTTTTAAGAGTTATTGAAAAACCATTACCGCAAATATGACATGATTTAGATTTTTGGAATCTAGCTTCTTCTTTCTGCGACATTACTAGATCTTTTTTAAAGTTTGCATTCATAGTTTTCTTGCACCACTTTTCTTCTGCTATCATTTTTTCTAAAAACTTGTAAACAGCATCAGGTCCTCTATACGTTACAACTGGTTTTGAATATTGATCATCATAACAACAAACAACCTTGTATCCATAACCACAATCAGTATGTTTTTGATATGCTTCTGTGTGTGATTTTTTAGGATTGTTCGATACTGAAGAAATACTTTCAGTTACTGCTTTAAAATCAGCATATATAACAAACGGAACCATTAGCTGTCTGTCATAGTTTTTAAACTGAACTTTTTCATCTTTGTTTGGCATCTCTACTGCTTGTTTTCCGTTAAGTTAAAGACAAACAGGTTTATGTTTTTCCAGAACTCTTTTAAATTTAAAGCACTGCAAGCATGTTTTACAAAACCATTTTCTTTCCTTGTGTGCCGTTTGATTATACATCAAACTGTTAAAATCTTTTATCCACACGTAATGATTTTTTTCTTCTTCGGTGATTAAAAGCATATCACATGTTTTTTCTGCTTTATCTTTTGATATGTGCAACGGGTATACTTGATTATCTTCATACCCAAATATGTTAAAACAAATGTTGTTTTGTTTTTCTATTTTTGGGATTTGTTTGATAGTAACAGGAAATGTAATTCCTTCATAATTTAGATCATCAATATGCTTTTTATACTTTGTTATTCTTTGCAGATCTTTTTCAACAGGAAATTCATAAGCCAAATGGCACCATCTGAAGCATTCGTTATCTTTTTCATTTTTTATATTGATCAATCCTTTTTTAGGATTAGCAAGTTCTTTTGGTAAATCCAAATAAGAGCTGCCTCGTAAAGGCTTATACTTTATTCGATTTATGTAATGTGCATCTACTGATTCAATTTGCCAACAACTTCCCAACTGAAGCCAATTTCAAATTCTATTTATAATTTCTTGTCGTGCTTTGTCTAATGCTTCTGATATTTGATTTTTATTTAATATTACTGCAGCCTTTGAGGCAAAGTAAGCTGTTTTGTATATAATATCAAAACTTACTATTTTTTTAAAAGTAAGTTTTATATCAACGCTTAATTTAAATCCACCTGTTTTACTTAGTTCATTTTTAAGAAAGTTCACAACTTTTGATTGTGTATTTTGTAGTTGTCTGAGCGGATCATTACTGACAACATTTACTTTAAAAACCTTGCTATACTGTTTTGGGGATGTTTCAATTTCTCGGATACTCATTATATAATATTACATGAGATTATTTCTTTAAGCCCCTATTAATTAATTAATTAATTATTTTGAAGTAAAATATTTATTCCCTGGTTAGATTATATTATTTTATTTTATTTATCCATACATAATGATATTAATTCCTTTGTTAAGTAAAACATCATAGTGGGCAATAAAAGAAACTTTGTATAAAGTTGGATGGTAACTGGTTGCCTCTGAAATTTGTGTTTTGCACAAAGAACGTAGTTTGTTTATATCTCTTTTTTTATATTTTCCATGACAGTTTTAGTTGTTTTGCCATTGTTATGATTCTTTCTGCCAAATCTTGAAAGTTTGAAAAAATTAAAGGCTCTGCATCTAATTTACTTGCATCTTCAAAATCAATAGTTTTTGCATATTCCGTTGGATCTTTCTTAAAGTTGTTGATTTCAATTTCTACTTGTTCCATTATAATATCACGTAAGATAATATTTTTAAGCCTTATTTAAATATTTATTTCTATAGTATAATATAATGAGTTGCAAATATTGTGAAAGAGCTTTAGATATTATTGATCCTCCTGAGGTGTGCACAGATTGTATCTTATTTTACATGACTAATAAAAAGAAGCTTTGCAAGTATTGTACCAGGACCAAACTGTGTTACAAGTGTACATACGCATGCGTGAATTGCAACGATACTTGTAAAGTTTTCGATAACGAGCGTGTTTGCCTTAATTGTGGCACCCACAATGGTTATAATCTTATCACACGTTGCACCTACAGCCAAAAGAAAACTATTTACCTCAGAAAGTATCATTTAGATAAATACTTGGTAGCATTTGATTTGTCTTCTAAAAATAGACAAAGATTTGAGGATTTGTTTTACAAAATTGTAAAGATTTTGGATAAGCTGGAAGGTCGCAAAAGATCAATTAAATTTGAATACATTTTTCAGAAAATATTTAAAATATTAAAAATAGAAAAAGAAACAAAACCGATTAAAACAAAATCAACCAGAGACAAGTACGGTAGGATATGGAAACAAGTCAAAAAAGAATTACGACTGAATGCCATGGCCGTTTAGCTTAAATCTTTTCATATACATTTCCAGAGGTTCTGTAAAGTTATCATTCTTTTGAATCTCTAATATTTTATTGAAGGTAATCCTAATTATCTCCTCGTCATTTTCTAGTCCTGTTGTTGTTTGGACATATGATAGAAGTTGTTTAAAACTCCTATGATGTGATTTTAACAATGTCTTTTTTTCTGCTATTCTTGTTTTACTTGCTAAAACAGCAACTACTGGAGGAACTGCACCAACTGCAGCCACGAAAACAGGAATTGCCGGAACCAATGCCAATACAGCAGTACAACCAATTATTCCACTGGCAATCTGTAATGTTGTGTTTATAATACCGCACAATTTATAACTGCGTCTGTATGCAGCCACAAGTCGCGTCAAATGATCAATAAATTCTTCTTTGGTTTTCATGTATAATTATAGTTAGACAATAATTTAATTAAAATATTTAGAAAAAAGTTGCTCATGTTCTTTGGGTGATATTTTACCTATTTTTAATAATTCATCAATTATGCTAATACCTTTATTTATTAGCTGTGGACTATTATTTCCTGATTCGATACTTCCGCATACCAACTCTAGATCATCAATCAAATCATTAGGATTATTGTAATATTCAACATCAGCACAACCTCCTAAAATCTTTTTAAACTTTGAAAAACCCTTGTGAATTGGTAAATCAGATAATTCTGTTACTTCCTTGAAAGCATTTTGTGACAGCTTTGAATAAGTTTTTCCATTGTTGTAACGCTTTGTTATCAAGTCTATAAAATCATCATCTACTTCCATATCTAACACAACTGCTTCTCCTTGTTTGGCAATAAGTTTGTGATAACCAATAAGCTTAGGTAAATCAATTTGTAACATTCCATAGCGACCATCTTTGTCGACTTTGTAGGAATTTCTTTTTTGCTGTATTCCTTTGCCAAAGATGGGAGAATGCACAAGCATTGCATCAATTCTTTCTCTATAATATTTTATAGCTTTTGACTCGTTTTCCAAAGTGCTTTGAACTTGTTGTATTGATCTCTCTCGACTGCATCCGTTGTAATTTTTAAATGTTTAGTGACTTCAGCCCTATTGCGACCAATTTGTTTGATAATATCACTAAGCCGTTCGAGTATGTCTGCAAGTTTTTGGTTATCTCCGGCTACGCTCGATGGTAAGGGTAAGTCATATAGATCTATCGCTTCTTTATCGATTCCAGCATCTAGATTAGCAGTAGTTGGTTCTTCATCGAATAACTGGGGTAATCCCTGATACATTTGTTTTTCTTGTACTTCCTCACCTATTGCTGCTGGAAGAGCGGCTAATTGCTGACTTATTTTCGGAAGAGAAGCTAACTGCTCGGTTCTGACTGACTTTTTATTTCGCTAGTTACAGGTTTAAATATTTCTTTGTACAAATCACGACTAGCTCCTTTTTCTAGACTTTTTTGAGTAACTTTATTCTCGTATTCTTTGACAAGCTCGCTTGCTTTTCGCTTTTTTCCCGCTAATTCTTTCTATTTTAACAAAGACATGTATAATATAAGGTTAGATTAAAATAAGTTAACTTAAAACAAGTTGATATGAGTTAAACCAAGTTAAGATAACTTAAATCGAGTATTATGCAGTTTTTGTTTTCTTTTTAGTAGCAGGCTTAACTACTTTCTTAACCGCAGGTTTAACTGCTTTTAATTTTTTTCTGATAAGTCTAATATTTGCATGTGCTTTTTCAGACTCATTTTGTATTTTAACCAACTTCTTTTCCAGATGTGTTATCTCACTAGGAAATTCAGATTTGCTTAACATTTTATTCATATGCTTCCTCTCCGCTTCTAATCCTATCAAATAAATAATATTTGGTCGTTCTTCTGTTTTCGACAAACTTCCTGGATTTTTCATTGCCGGTCTCCAGGCAGGATCTGCATCTATTTGTTTTGTAGGTTCTGGGATATTCATCTTAACCTTTTGTAATCCGTAATATCTAACTTGATTAGCCTTGAAACATTCTGCTTCTGTTCCAAGTTGTTTACCACGAGGGATTTGCTTTATTCCACAATACGCTTTAGACATATATATATAATATAAGGTTAGATTAAAATAAGATAAAATCAGATAAGTTTAAGATCGGTTTAATTGTTTACGCCTTGCTTGCATCATTAATTTTATCATCTCTCTCGCCGCATCTTTTTGCATTTTAATCCGTTTCTCCAGGGGTATGTATTTTATTCCTTCAAGAACGGCTTCTGCCTCGGCTGCAGCCTCATCTTTTTGTATTTTAATCCATTCTTCCGGGGTTATGTCTTTTACCCAGCGTTTTTCGCCTTTAAGTTCAGCTTTAGGTTTAACTGCTTTCTTAACTCTAGGCTTAACTGCTTTCTTAACTGCTTTTGTTACTGCATGTTTAACCGCTTTTGTTACTGCAGGTTTAACTGTTTTTGTGACTGCAGGCTTGACTGCTTTTTTAACTGCTTTTTCAACTGCAGTCTTAACTACTTTTTGTAATCCGTAATATCTAACTTGATTAGCCTTAAAACATTCTGCTTCTGTTCCAAGGCGTTTGCCGCGAGGGATTTGTTTTATTCCACAATACACTTTAGACATATATAATAATATTTAGATAATATTAATATTATCTGACTATTATTATAATGGAAATTCCAAACTATGATATGAAAACAGAAAACGGTAATTTTAAACAAATATGGAACTTTATGCCAGACTGTTGTTTTAGAATGTTAATTTGTGGTAATTCAGGATCTGGCAAGACAAACACACTAGTTCACATGTTGCTAATACAGTTGGTTTACTACGACAAGATTTACTTGTTTGCTAAAAACTTAGAGCAGTCCAAGTATCAGGTCTTATCGCAAAAACTTGAAAAGATAGCAAAAAAGATTAAATTCCGGTCGAAGACATATTAGAATGTTCGAATGATGAAATTATCCCTGTGGATACCTTAGATTTAGATAATCAGAAGATAGCTATTTTTGACGATTATGTTTGCGAGCGTAATCAAAACGATATTATTAATTATTTCATCCAGGAAGACATAAAAATTGTTGTGTGATTTACTTGTCACAATCTTATTACAAAACTCCTAAAGACATTCGGCTAAATTGCTCTCATTACATCTTCTTTGCAACTCCAGTTAATCGTGAGCTTGGTATGCTTTCGAACGAACAAGATGTCAGCAAAGATCAGTACAGAAAAGCGACTGACAAGCAGTACGACTTTTTGTATCTTGATCGTCCGAGGAAGTTAGTAAAGCGTAACTTCAACGGTGAAATTTAATCTAATCATATTATATATAATGGGACTTTTTAATGATCTTGGTGGGGAAGTTACTACTGGCAGTGTCAATATTACAAATTTTGGTATTGTGCTGTCTGAGTATGTAAATCAAAAACATCTGGTTAATTATCTTAACAAGGGCAGAAACCAGGAAAATATTTTGAGAAGTGAGCTCAACATGGATAATAATAAAATTACCAATGTCGGCAATCCAGTTAAAGCAGATGATGCAGCAACAAAGCAATTTACTGTAAGAAGAGTAGCAAAAATCATACGTGATTATAATATTGATAAAATTCCAGACATGATGAACAATTTGACAACAGGTGTTGAAGATAAACTAAGTCTGATACAAACAAAGTTACAAGCAAACCGCGAGAAAATGCTCGAAATTCAAAACGGATTGAAAGATGAAATAAAACTTCTGAGTGATGCTTTGAAAGAGTTAGAAAAGAAAGAAGATGTATTGGAAGAGAGTGAAAACTTCAAGAAATTAAGCGAGCAAATAAGAATCGGTGTTCAAAATATTAATACACGGATCGGAGAAGTCAATAAACTAATGGTTGGTAACAATGAACTAGAAACTGCTATTGCTGATGCTTCAAACCAAATGAGAACTGCTTTTACTACCGAAATAACTCAGATTAAAATATTAAATGAGCAGATAAACACCAACGTTGCTGATATCAACAAAGAGTTTGAAGATATTAAAAAGAAAATGGTTGACGGTAAGTCGCTGGATACTGCTTTGAGCAAACTGGTCGACACTGATAAACTTGAGACTGCTATTGATGATGTTTCAAAGCAATTGAAAGCTGCCCAGGAAAAAAGAAACACAGCTTTTGATGGCGAAATAGCTTCATTAAAACAATTTAATCGACAGTCTGGTGCTCGATACGAAGTAATTTTTGCTGCTATTGATGATGTTTCAACTGCACAGGAAAAAAGAAAACACAGCTTTTAATGGCGAAATAGCTTCATTAAAACAGTTTAATCAAAAGTCTGGTAGCCGGCATACGGCAATTCTTGGTATAATTGATGGGTTGAAAGCAAAAGTAGACTATTTAAGTCGGATTCTACTTTTTGAATATACGATAGATGGAGTCAGTATTATTCAAGATTATGGTGTTGATGATACTTATGTATCATACTCGACACGAAAACCACTTGAAAGAACCAAACGTGATAGTTTTCTCGAGGCGTTTACTTTTGTAGCCAATCCATTTGTAAAAAGTGAAGAATATGCAATAAGAAATGATGGTGGTGGTGTAATAATTGTAAAACCCGGGCGTTATGTAGTTGAAGCAGACCTTACATATACAGTTACGAATACAAACATTGATATAGAAATTTTTAGTTTGTTTAATGATGATGGGTCATCACGTCCTAAGCCAAAAATAAAAAATGGTAAACAAATACTAAAAGAAACATTTGAAAAATATCTTTCGAAATCACATTTTTGGATCATCTTTATAAGCATAAGATCTCACACTACGCAAGTTTTTAATTTTGAAAAATCAAGTTTTAAACTGTACTACAAAGGCGATTAATTTTATCCATTCTATATTATATGGAACAAAAAATTGTATTATCATCAGAGAAAGCGTCAATAATTAATAGCTCGAACACATCGAGTAATTTTACAACTGTGTTTGACAGACCATTAATATTAGGCAGGAACAAACAATATGGTATTGGGCTCGATAAGATTAATTCCATGACTTACTCGTGGTATAATATTAGTGAAGATTTTAATAACAAAGTGATAAGGTACCACAATGGGACAGATTGGAAAACTATTAGTTTTGCAAACGGAAATTACAGTTATGCTGATATCGATAATTACATAAAAGAAGCATTGCCTGTAAACAATGATTTAACTGATGACTCACTCATCCCGATAAGAATTGAGTTTGATTTATCAAGTTTCAAATGCTTGGTTACCATCCATAATAATTTCATGCTTGATTTAAGAGAAACAAACTTTCATGTCTTGATCGGGTTTGACAAAGATGCAGTTATTAGGGAAACTAAATTTGGAACTGTGACACCAAATATAACAAATTCTATCGATACATTGTATATCCACTGTGATTTGATAAGTAATTCTATTGTTGATGGATCATACGGGGATGTCATTTATGAAATAATTACAGCTGATCTTACGAGATCATATCCTTTCGAAGATGAACCGATAAGAGTCGGGTTCTGTGAAGTAAACAAAACGATCATTAACAGTATTAATATTTACATTACCGATTTTTCTGGTAAGATTATTAATCTTAATGGTGTCCACACATCATTTCGATTTGTTTTAAAGGAGTTAATGTAACATAAGTTATATGGTATGTTTAAAAAAAGTTTATGACACTAGCACGGGAACATATACACAAGTTGATCGATTAACTGGAGCTGGCATATTTGACATTTTGTCAAAAGTCGGATCAAAGATATTCAGCGAGTCTGTGAAAACAGCAGGCAAGAAAGTATTAGAAACTGCTGGTAAACAAATCATAGAAAGCGGTTCTAAAAAACTTGGAGATGAAGTAGGAAAAATGGCTGCTGATAAATTAGTTTCAGTTATTAAACCTAAACCAAAAGGCGAGATAATTTTAAAAAAACTTACAAAGGCTGCCGCAAAAGATGTAGCTAAAGTTGCGACTGATGATATAATTGAAGAAGATGTAAATACAAAAATTAATAGATTACTTTCCGGAAGAGGAATTCATGTGAGAATTAATCGATTAATTAATAAAAAATAATCTAATTACTAGTATACATAGATGTTTCGAAGTAATCAATATAATACTAGATATGAACATGTACCTATTCAGTTAGATACCCCCATAACACAACCAGGAAATGCTACCAGGCAAATGAAAAGTGGTTATCAGTTTACAATAAATGATAGAAGTTCTTACTTTGATTGGTATAACGCATATTTTGAAATCGGTTTTCAAGTAAACAAAGTTGCTGATGGTGACAGAATTGCTTTAATTAACGATGCAGCTTCATTGATTGATCAAATGCAAGTAAAGCAAAATGGAAAAATAGTTTATGATGGAAATAATCTTCACAGATTTGTTAATATTAAAAGCTTGCTTGAAATTTCTGACGATTATGTAAAGACAACCGGAACAAACGAATACTTTTATTTAGATAATACGGCTGCTGCAGAATCTCGAGATGATCAAGCTGGTTATAACCCGGGATTTACTAATCGCCATCTTTTAATCATAACTAATAAAAAAGTTGACTCTATAATTCCATTAAACAAATATTCCTTCTTTGGAGGTTTGGAAACAAACATGCTTCCTCCTGGTCAAATTCAAATTAGCTTGCAACTGACAAATGATAATGTGTTAATTTTCAAATCAAGTGGTGATGATGGCCGAGTAGTTATTAATAAATTAGTTTTGTTGATACCCAGAATGATATTTAACTCAGATGGTTTAAGTTATGTAATGACAAATCATAAGACATTAACAAGATGGACTTACCTCCGTGAAATGATACAAGAGAGCGGAAGTTCTCAACTAACTGAATCTGTATTTAGAATAACGGCTGGTGTCAAAAATCCCAAACATGTGTTTGTGTATTTACAAAGGTCAGACAAGAGTTCACACCAAGAGCGAAATCCTCACCTTTTGGATACTTTTCGTCTAAATGCTGGTGATGCTACTTCTTATTTGCAAACAGCCAGATTGGAAGTTGGAAATGGAGTTTATTATCCAGAAACTGAATACAGTTATGATAATATTATAAGAATATTCAGAGATGTTATTAATTATTCTTACAAACAAAATGATAAAAACACTGGAACGTTACTAAACGCGAGAAATTTTAAAACTCTTTTCGAAATGATATATTTCGATTTGAGTTACAAGGGAAATGAGGTTAGTGTTAATCCAAAACAACTGAATTTGAGATATAAATTAAATGTAGCTCCAGGAGCTCCTTATAAAGCTTATGCTCTGGTTCTTTATGAGGAAGATGTTGTTATTGATACTGTTGGAAATGAACTAGTTATTGTTTAATCTAACTTATAATATATATGACTTGATTTTATGAATATTGAGTTCTGCTCAACCCGGGGCTAGAGGGCGTGAGCGGTAGCCAGCATATTTCACTACCGCTCATGAACAGTCTCAATCAAACCGAGACTGCAATATTTCGTATGTGTCGTGCTCGGCCGTTTCCAAAGGTCCAATATCATACCTTTTTTTTTATAGCACAGTGGCGTTGCTTGTGCAGTGTGGCGGCAGTAAAACGTCTCCCCGCGCTTGCAATCAGTACTGTTATTCATTCGATCTTTGGAGATCGCTGAGCCCGATACTTATATTTAGTTATCGGTGGTACATTTTCAATTTCTTTTGTTTTCTTACTTAATTTTTGATTCGGTGGTTCCACTACTCCGGCCTATAAAAGGCTCTGGGTATTGTTTAACCACTTATAGGATATGTTGTCTGCTTTTTAATTTAGTCTTTTGGCTGTTACTTGTGATATGCAGGCTTCATAACCGCTGCTCCCAACTAAGTTCCATTATTTTTATTTCGCTCTTCGGGGCATTTAATTTTATTAGATACTGGGACCATACGCCGTACGACATGGGGAAGCATATAACTCCATGTCAACCGCCGTATGCATGCCATCTTTGGGATGGTTTAAATTGTGTACTGTTGATTTTATGAATATTGAGTTCTGCTCAACCCGGGGCTAGAGGGCGTGAGCGGTAGCCAGCATATTTCACTACCGCTCATGAACAGTCTCAATCTAACCGAGACTGCAATATTTCGTATGTGTCGTGCTCGGCCGTTTCCAAAGGTCCATTATCATACTTTTTTTTATAGCACAGTGGCGTTGCTTGTGCAGTGTGGCGGCAGTAAAACGTCTCCCCGCGCTTGCAATCAGTACTGTTATTCATTCGATCTTTGGAGATCGCTGAGCCCGATACTTATATTTAGTTATCGGTGGTACATTTTCAATTTCTTTTGTTTTCGTACTTAATTTTTGATTCGGTGGTTCCACTACTCCGGCCTATAAAAGGCTCTGGGTATTGTTTAACCACTTATAGGATATGTTGTCTGCTTTTTAATTTAGTATTTTGGCTGTTACTTGTGATATGCAGGCTTCATAACCGCTGCTCCCAACTAAATTCCATTATTTTTATTTCGCTCTTCGGGGCATTTAATTTTATTAGATACTGGGACCATACGCCGTACGACATGGGGAAGCATATAACTCCATGTCCACCGCCGTATGCATGCCATCTTTGGGATGGTTTAAATTGTGTACTGTTGATTTTATGAATATTGAGTTCTGCTCAACCCGGGGATAGAGGGCGTGAGTGGTAGCCAGCATATTTCACTACCGCTCATGAACAGTCTCAATCAAACCGAGACTGCAATATTTCGTATGTGTCGTGCTCGGCCGTTTCCAAAGGTCCATTATCATACTTTTTTTTTTTACATAAAGTATTCAGTAAATTTAACAGATGGACAAAAACAGAGTTTAGCGAGGGCTTATGAGGATAGGAGTGAATTAACACTCAGGTTAAAAAAAAAAAACTCACTGGGAATTTCCCCTTGTGGCTGACAGCTACTCAGATTAACAATATTAACAAAGCTAAATCTAGTGGACGGGGATTAGACATAAATATATCAAAATCGCAAATGAGATCTCAGTCTAAAAATGGAGGCTTTTTAGGTGCATTAGTTAACTAAAACAATATTACCAACAGTTGCTAGATTTGCTCCAAAGATATTAGGACCTCTAGCAACTGGGGCACTGAGCGGTCTGGCAAGTACTGGTATTGGTAAAATATTTGGAAATGGAATGGTAACTGTTCCTGCTGATAAAAAACAAACACTTCTAAAATCAAATAAATTAACAGCTGCACAAAAAAGCAAAATAGCAAAGTCAAAAGGTTCCTGCACGATTAAACTAACACAAAAACAACTGCAAGACGTACTGGCATGTGCTTCTAGTAACAAAACGGCAACTGTTCCTAGTGATAAAAAACAAACACTTCTAAAATCAAATAAATTAACAGCTACACAAAAAAATAAAATAGCAAAGTCAAAAGGTCACTGCCCTGTTAAACTAACTAAAAAACAACAACAGGACGGAGGATTTCTTGGAATGCTTGCATCATTAGGAATTCCATTGATTGGATCTCTTATTAGTGGTTTAACTGGAAAAGGTTTGCAAGTAGATAGAAGAGGATATGGTTTACAAGTAGACTCACAAATTAGGCCATACAGAAGTATCCCATTCATAAAAAAAAATTAAATTTTAAAAATAAACCTATCTCTAACTTAGATATAACAAAATGGGTTAAGCAGCTAGGCATACAGAACTTCAGAGGAGTGTTTAGCAAGAACAAATTGCCGACAAAACAAAATAAACAAGAATGCGGTAATATTAATCTTGATGATTATATTTGACCTGGCACACACTGGACTTGTTACTATGATAATTATTACTTCTAACCGTTTGGCTTGAGCCCACCAAAAGAAGTTTTAGCGTACATACCTAATATAAAATACAACACCATTCAATACCAAGATAAAACAAGTGTTATGTGTGGATATGTCTGCCTATTCTTCATTAAAAAGTTACAAGAAGGAAATAGTACGTATGATATTCTTTACAAATTATTAAAACCATACAAACCAATAGAAAATGAAAACATTATAAAATCATATTTTGTAAACGAAGTTTAATCTAATCATATTATATATGAGTTACTGTATTAAAGAAAAGACGGTTACTGAAAATATTAATCCTCATTATGTTTTAGCAAAAAATGGTAGAAAAATGTTAAGAGCAACTTGTGCGTCTTGTGGTATTACTAAAACAAAGTTTGTTAAAAACACAGAAGGTGGAAATATTGATATTCATAAAGCTTTGCTCCCTTTGCTACCCAAAAAAGGGCTAACACTTCCTGGTTATAAATATTGCGGTCCTGGTAATCCACTTAATAGCGGAGAACCGGTAAATGAATTAGATGCTGTTTGTAAAGATCATGATTATTGCTATGACGAAAATCCTAGTAATAAATCAACGTATGATAAAAATATGCTTGCTTGTTTGAAATCTAGTAAGTCTAAAACTATCGGAGAAAAGATTGCTAAGAATTTGATAGTAAAACCAGTCATTAGTACAAAATATAAACTTGGTCTTGGAAACTTAAAAAACTAGAAAAGGCGTTGAAATGGACTGACAAGTTAGCAGATGAACTTCATAAACCTATACGAAGAAAGTTCACTCAACGCCGTGTGATTGTTAATGAAATTGATAAAATATGGTCTGCTGATTTCGTTGATATGCAATCGTTTTCAAAGTATAATAAAGGTACTAAATATTTGCTTACTGTTATTGATTTATTTAGTAAATTTGCTTGGGCTATACCTGTTCCAAATAAAACTGGTTTAGAAATTACTAAAGCGTTCCAACAAATAATGAGTACAGGAAGACAGTGTAAATTGTTGTGGGTTGATCAAGGTGTGGAATTTTACAACAAAACGTTTAAGCAATTTCTTGATGATAATAATATCGAAATGTATCACACGTTTAATTTTGGAAAAGCTGTAGTAATTGAACGATTTAACAGAACATTAAAAGAAAAGATGTGGAAATATTTTACAGCTAACAATACAAATACGTATTTAGACGTGCTTCAGGCGATGGTTTATAAGTATAATAATACAAAACATCGGAGTATTAAAATGACACCAACTGAAGCTAGTGATGAGAAAAATAAAGGAATGGTATATTTCATCTTGTATGGAAAAATGAGAAGTAATCAAATTAAGCCAAAGTTTAAAATAGGGGATAATGTTAGAATCAGCAAATATAAAAGAACGTTTGAGAAAGGTTATACCCCAAATTGGACTGAAGAAATATTTGTTGTTGATGAAATTCAAAACACAAATCCAGTGACATACAAAATAAAAGATTTAAACAACGAAAACATTGATGGAAGATTTTATGAATTAGAAATGATAAAAGCAAAGCAAGAAATATTCAGGATTGAAAAAGTAATACGACGTGATTACAGAAAGAAACAAGCATTGATTAAATGGAAGGGTTACAATGAGGATTTCAATAGCTGGGTCTCATTTAAGGATATTGAAAATATTAAATAAGGGCTTAAAAATAATAACATATAATATTATTATATAATGGGACAAGAAAGATAAGAAAAGGTTTGCAGAAAACTTAATAATTTAAAAGATGAATATAGAAGAAAATTGATGAGAGGCAGACAACGCCAAGTAGAATATGAAGTAGTTCGTGATGATTTTATGGACCCTAAAAAAAGACGATTGCTGGTTGAAATGGATAATTATGAACGCGAGCTAAATAGTAACAGAGAAGAGCTTCTTGAACTGAAATACAAAATAGCAAAGTGTAGGGAAAAACAATACTCCATGGTAAAAATGATATGCAGAGCGATGATGAAGAATACTGCCCGGTTCCGTCTGACTTTGCTTGACGAGTCGCAATGTTATTGAAAAACTTCGCCGAAAGTAGACATAAAATAAAATTATTGCGCTCTCCTAACGAGTTGCAAATGTTATGTTATTAACATGACAAACCGGATTGATTAGTAGTGTAGAAAGGGGGGTACTTGGTGGAGTTTTCCAGAGCGGGGTTGCTTGAGAAAACTGTTGAAATATGTTGGTGTTGATTTAGGCGTGACTTACATTTAGATCTTAGTGGTACAAATGAGAGTACCCTCTGGCATATTTAACTAGTTGTTCTCACTGCCCCGCGAGGGAAAACTGCGCCAGTCCCCCCCCCTTTCTATACTACTGATGAATAATAATGAATTCAAATACTGCAACCTAAGACCTTGGTCTACCCATTACGTGGTCCGAGTATTAACTTTCATACCCCATCCAAACCCTTCTCACAGAAGCGAATGCGGGGTTGGCTGGGGTATGAAATAAAACCTTAATTTTGGCTTAAAAAGTTTGCATTTTGTACATGTTGTAAAATTAAAACATTTAAAATGTAATTGTAAACAGGTTATCACATGTTTTCAGTATTTTTTTTTAAAACGTTTTATTGCCCAAATATCCGTTATAAAATCCTGCAAATATAACATTTCCCATCGCTTAATGGAAATAAGGCGGGACTATGTAATGATTACCTTACATCTATCATCCGTATCGGTATTAACAATATGTATTACACTGTTATCGATGAAAGGCCGGGATTTCTCAGAAATCATTCAGTATCGCTAAATATTAATAACTAACTCAGTGAAAACGAAATAACTCTGCACTTCTTTCATATGTTAGCGACTGCGCAAGCCGAAATTGTTGACCTTGATCTACTTTTTATGTAAACAAAACTAGTGACTGCTATCACGGCCGATTTATAAGTGCGTGTACTGTCGTCGACTGGGAGGTGATAATCGAAATGCATAAGGGTTCCGATTTTTCGGAACTGCCAGCAACAACTGCGAATAGAATGACGACAAAACCAAAATAATGGTATATTTCACTGAAATATATCATACATTTATTTCTTTGTGACATCATTTAATTCAATCTCAACACAACAACATCTGTCCAAACTCCGTCTCACAGTCACAGAGAGTTCATCTTTGCGAGTAGAGCAGCCATGAAATCCTGTAATCCTTCCTGGCATAAACATCCTGCTTCATATATGTAGCGTCTTGATAATGTTTAGATTTTTTTTTTATTATTTTTTTTATATTTTTTTTTGTTGTTGTGGGGTGGGGGTGGAGGCGGGTTAAAACACACAGTGGATGCAAGTAATAAAAATTAAACAATGTGCCTATCACTGAGTGGGGATATCCTTAGTGAGACAGTAGGGGTGCAGTTCTTTTCGAAAGGAAATCTTTCATGAGATGGTAGGTGTGTGGTTCTTTTTACGAGCAAGTGGATGCAAGTGATGAATAATAAACAATATGCCTATCATCGGGTGAAGGATTACCTCATAATCAAATGCTTAGGTTAAATCTATGCATTACATTTTAAATCAGTTTGTGTATGATTTTAACCAAAATGTTTCAGTGTCACAGTGTTGGAACGTTCTCTGTAAATGACGTTGACAATATTTATCTACTAGGATGATAATAGGGAAATCCTTCATGAGATGGTAGGTGTTCGGTTCTTTTCATGATCAAACACCACAAAAAATAATAAACTATGACGCTGACTTATGGCATCAATAAAGTGTTGAGAATATCAATGTTATTTGCTGAGACATTGAACATATACTGAAATAAAAATGAAACGCATACTCACAAAATTGCCTCTACTAAACTATTATACACACCTAATTCCACGTAATATTCCAGATATATCTCAACGTGTTTTGTTCAAAAAGGGGCTACAACTAATTACAGAAAGAACAACTCTGCCATGTAGTAGACCTTTCTTTGTTACACGAAATGTATACACGTCGAAGTTTCGCTTGAAAAAGTCAAGCCAGTATCAGTATAATGTTATTAGAGTGCAACATTTAAAGCCTAAGTTTGTTTACTTGCTTGAGCGAATGCGCATTCTGTCGATAATGAAACGTTAAAATGGTAACCATTGTTGTGTTCGGTGCTGTTTAAACCTTCCTTCTGAAAGGACAGGCTTAACGTCGCCCTGTACCATTCGATTAGCAGTAGCATATTAAACATACAATCTATATATGCGTTTCTTTTTCCTTTCAGTATAGTAAAAAATGGAACATATTCTGTAAAAAAATCTAAAGAAACTTAACCACCAAATTCACCACAAAACCATTCATAAACTCTGTCTATGTGTATATATCATAAAAATACATATATGCCGATTTTAAAAAAGTCTAAATTTATTCACGGGTACTTAAGTTAAAATTGCCGTAATTGAAAATGCGTAAAAAACTCTTTTAACAAAGAGGGTGATGGTTAAGGCATTTCTATTATTCAGATAAGCAACATATGTAAGTTACATAATTTACGTACAAGTCTGTATTAGTAATCGTAAGTAGATTTTGCAACAGTATAATATTTATCAGTGTTGTTGGTGGGACAGCGGCTTTAAATCATACACGTAACTTGTATAAAATATAGATATTTGTTTAACTGCTGACTCGATTATATGGAAACCTTTCCGTTATTTTCACGAATGACAGATGTGAAAGAGAAAAAAACAAAACAATATGCCTACCATCGAGTGAATGATTTGTCTGTAAACGAAACTTTATTTAACTGCTGGCATCGTTTACAGTGACACTATTCATAAGATTGTAGGCATGCGTTCGTTTTCACACACAAGCCGATGCAAGTAAGTGAAAAACAAAACAATCCTACCTTCGAGTGAAGGATCTGCCTATAGCGCAGACCACAACAATTACAAACTGTGATGTTGATTTATGACATCAATAAAGTGTTGAGGATGTTAGTTTCATTTACTGAGAACACTGAAAAAAGTCGAAACATATTTTGTAATAATAAATTTAAATCATAAACAAACTTGTATGAATAAATATATTGTTTTGGTAGGCGTTTTGTTATTTTCATGTACTAGCAGATGCAAGTGAGTAAAAAAACAATATCGAGTGAAGGATTTTTCTAAAATTCGGGTAATCGTTATTATTTAACTTCTCTAATCGATTACTGGGAAAGCCTTCACGAGATATAAGGCATGTGGTTCTTTTCAAAAGCAAGTCGAGTGAGTGAAAATAAAAACATGCCTACCATCGAGGGAAGGATTTGCCTATATCTCAGACCACAAGAAAAACACTGTGACTTGACTTATGATATAAATAAAGTGTTGTTGTGATGAATGAATGAATGAATGAACGAACGAACGAACGAACGAACGAACGAACGAACGAACGAATTAATAAATAAATAAATAAATAAATAAAAATAAATGAAAATAAATAAATAAATAAATAAATAATTCATACATAAATATATTTATAATATACAGAGATTATTTAACTGTTGGGATCGATTATAGGGAAATCCTTCACGAGATGGTAGACGTAAGGTTCTTTCCACGAACGAGAAATCCCAATCTTTCACTCATAGAAATGTATTAAAGAGGCTGTTTGAACCGTTGGCTGAGTTTTACGGAAATCCTTCACCAGATGGTAGGCATTTTGTTATTTTTACGAACGAGCGGAAGCGAACTAATGGAAAAAAACAGCATGCCTATCATTGAGCAAAGGATTTCTACATTGGTATGACGTCATGACTCAATGCCACATTTAAATATTTGTGTGTTCGGAGTTAGTTATTCACATTAAGCGATTAGTAATATTCTTTCACTGAGAAATAACAATCTTTCACCCATAGAAATGCAATAAATTTATTTATTAATATTTAAACGATTATCATATTATCTAACTAGTTTTTATTACATTTATATGGGTGAGAAATTCGAATATTTTACCGATAGAAATGTAAAAAAAAATAATATGAGATTATAATAATCGCTAAATATTAGTAACTAACTGAAGTCAATAAATTATTGCTGACCTCAACGCCGCTATCGTTAAATAAATCGAATAATAATAATTATCAGTACAGATAAGTGGGCAACAACATGTTCAGAGCGTTAACAACGACAGCAAAATGAATGACCAGAAGCAGAAAATATGAGTTACGAGGGCTTTAGAAACCAGTACCTGTACTGTAATTGATTCAGTGACGGCAGTGACGGAAGCCAGTACATCCCATGACCAGTTGCATTAACGGCCGATCTCCAGGAACCCGGTCAACACAGGAATTAGCGATACATACAGCCAGTAGACAATGTCTTCTTATTTCGGCAGCACCACCATTAATGGAAGATTTTTTATTTCCCATGCATCCGTGCGGAGATAACTGTGACGGCGAACACGGTAACAACCACAGAACAACACAGTGAACAACACGGTAACAACCACAGAACAACACAGTGAACCACACGGTTAAAACCACAGAACAACACAGTGAACAACACGGTTACAACCACAGAACAGCACAGTGAACAACACGGTAACAACCACAGAACAACACAGTGAACAACACGGTTACAACCACAGAACAACACAGTAACCAACACGGTTAAAACCACAGAACAACACAGTGAACAACACGGTAACAACCACAGAACAACACAGTGAACAACACGGTAAGTAACAACCACAGAACAACACAGTGAACAACACGGTAACAACCACAGAACAACACAGTGAACAACACGGTTACAACCACAGAACAACACAGTGAACAACACGTTTACAGCCACAGAACAACACAGTGAACAACACGGTAACAACCACAGAACAACACAGTGAACAACACGGTAACAACCACAGAACAACACAGTGAACAACAAGGTAAAAAACACAGAACAACACAGTGAACAACACGGTAACAACCATAGAACAACACAGTGAACAACACGGTAACAACCACAGAACAACACATTGAACAACACGGTAACAACCACAGAACAACACAGTGAACAACACGGTTACAACCACAGAACAACACAGTGAACAACACGGTTACAACCACAGAACAACACAGTGAACAACACGGTAACAACCACAGCACAACACAGTGAACAACACGGTAAAATCCACAGAACAATACAGTGAACAACACGGTTACAACCACAGAACAACACAGTGAACAACACGGTTACAACCATAGAAAAACACAGTGAAAAACACGGTAACAACCACAGAACAACACAGTGAACAACACGGTAACAACCACAGAACAACACAGTGAACCACACGGTTAAAACCACAGAACAACACAGTGAACAACACGGTTACAACCACAGAACAGCACAGTGAACAACACGGTAACAACCACAGAACAACACAGTGAACAACACGGTTACAACCACAGAACAACACAGTAACCAACACGGTTAAAACCACAGAACAACACAGTGAACAACACGGTAACAACCACAGAACAACACAGTGAACAACACGGTAAGTAACAACCACAGAACAACACAGTGAACAACACGGTAACAACCACAGAACAACACAGTGAACAACACGGTTACAACCACAGAACAACACAGTGAACAACACGTTTACAACCACAGAACAACACAGTGAACAACACGGTAACAACCACAGAACAACACAGTGAACAACACGGTAACAACCACAGAACAACACAGTGAACAACAAGGTAAAAAACACAGAACAACACAGTGAACAACACGGTAACAACCATAGAGCAACACAGTGAACAACACGGTAACAACCACAGAACACCACATTGAACAACACGGTAACAACCACAGAACAACACAGTGAACAACACGGTTACAACCACAG
The DNA here is from genome assembly GCA_037043455.1 of Cyrtodaria siliqua. Taxonomy (NCBI): domain Eukaryota; kingdom Metazoa; phylum Mollusca; class Bivalvia; order Adapedonta; family Hiatellidae; genus Cyrtodaria; species Cyrtodaria siliqua. The sequence goes on along the minus strand of JAWPHD010002093.1, from coordinate 82,645 downwards.
AACAACACAGTGAACAACACGGTTACAACCACAGAACAACACAGTGAACAACACGGTAACAACCACAGCACAACACAGTGAACAACACGGTAAAATCCACAGAACAATACAGTGAACAACACGGTTACAACCACAGAACAACACAGTGAACAACACGGTTACAACCATAGAAAAACACAGTGAAAAACACGGTAACAACCACAGAACAACACAGTGAACAACACGGTTACAACCACAGAACAACACAGTGAACAACACGGTAACAACCACAGAACAACACAGTGAACAACACGGTTACAACCACAGAAGCGCTTTAACCGTTACGAGTTCCGATAGCGACAGCAACTAATGCTTGATGAAAACTGCCGGCATGTGCTTGCCATTATGCTATTGAGTCTTGACTAAATATCAGTACAGTAGACTGTAAAGTTATTAAAGTCATGTGTATACACCACGCACACAAAAACTCTGGCCTTTAATATTGAATATCCCCATTACTGTAGTTTCAACCTATTTATGTAAAACATTTGCTCCATGTTGAACTATTACATGAACACATTGAAACAAAATCTGTGTACAATGGTTCAACTGTGTTTGACTTGCTGAGTCATACGTTTGTTTAAATTATTTCTCCCATCACATTTCTCCATCCACTCAATTTCTTCCTTTTCCTTACAGGCATGAGGACACATCGAACTGGCTGCACTTTAATCCTCACTTCCCTTGTATAAATGTCCCGTTGATTGCAATGCTGAAACCCAAATCTGTCATATCCAAGAATGTATAAAATAAACAGTATAATTTCAAGACAGCCCCTGCACAACGTAGTCTAGCCTCTAGGCTCTATTACTGCATTAGGCCAGAGTCATGTCGTCATTATTCAACACGAATCCGCGACCGCAAATCAACATTTACAGTTGAATGTTGCACTTCTCGTAAATATCCAATACTATAGTTCCATCATGATTCAAACCCCCACTATCTATTAAACGTTAATTAATCACCCTCCGCTTAGAAGAACTTTGCCTAAACCCTCACTATATATTAATGTTCGTAAAGAACTAAAACATTTGCAATTGATCAGGCAAAGTCAGACGGAACCGGACAGCAGTCTTCATCATCGCTGCACGTATCGTTTTTTACCATGGAGTATTTTACTTGTATGCTAATGTATCTTGTCCATTATCTAGTATGTATCTTTTATCATCATAAGCTGATAAACTTTTTTATTTATTACATAGCTGCTTATGTGATGCTTTTGTGATCTAATAACTTTCATTTCATGGTGACTTTCTGCTGCTGTAAACAAAATATTTTTGTAATCATCGTGTGCTATCTGTTTTTTAACAACACACTTTTTAACGCCCTAACATTTTGTTGTACTAACATCATTATCTAACATATATGAATATAGTTTACTTCGTAGTTCGACATATTAAACAATAGGTATGTCACGCGTTTCATCTTTCATCTTGCCAATAACCTTTTCATTATCATTAAAATGAAACTTACTTTTTGGATCATAATCGCATTTATCAAAATCCTTGTAAAAGTCTGCATACACATCTTTTGTTTTTATTTCATAACACAAGGAATCGGTATCAGTAAATAATAATTTATCTTTTTTATCATATTTATTTTTAATATAGTTGTAATGGAAATCATACATCAAATATTTTGACAAGTCTAAAATACACATGCCAACATAACAAGGACGATTTAAAACTAATCGTTTTTTTATTCTGTTTATGGCAAATAAATTTTCATTAAACATTTTACAAGAAATAAATGAAGGTGTTGCTGCATATTTTAAAAGGAACTCCTCGTCGTGAGTTAATTTAACATTAATTCTTTTTCTCAAATTTTCCATAGTTTTACCAAAAACTGAATTGTTCATCAGTTTGAAGAAATCCTTTTCAAAAGCATTTTTACCAGCTGTTCTCTTGGCAGTTTTAAAGTCGATGTATGTCTTTAACCACCTTGATTCGTCAAACTGTAGTATTCGATGTATTGTTGTTACCTTCAATCCAAGCTTTTTATATAATTCTAAGTTTCTAAAATGCACGACATACTTTTCTTTATTTTTCTCGTGTTGTAACAAGTTTATTAACATTGCCAGATCCCAATTTAAACTTTTATTTTTTTAAATTTTTTACAATAGTCTGACAACCACTCATCTTTTATATTTATACTTTCCGGGGCAAGAGGATTATCATTATGCAAGTCATGCAGTTTCTTGGGATACTCGATATCACACTCAACAATGTAATTTGATTTTCCTTTTTCAAACTTATCAACCCACTTGAAGTTACCAGTAGGCAACGGCTGAGACATGGCCCACCTGTACAAGTTATTAGCATCAAGATATATTATGTACTTGCTTTTCTCTTTCTTGTCGTAGTTTTTCATATATTTATTGTTAGCCTGCGAATATCTGTTTGCAATATAACTTGTACCGCCTCTTAATCCTTTATCCACAAACAAATATTGATCAATATCAGTTATTAAGTCAAGTTGGATACCAGTCATCTTAACGTATGCATCCCAGGCTAAACCAGGACTACTGAAGTAATGACAAGGATCTAATTTGTAATACTCAATGCACATTTTTCTAAAGTTTTCAAATACATCTGTCAGCAACAGCACATCAGTCTCAAGATACAGATCATGATATTCTCCCATATATTTAATCTTAAATGTTTTCCATATATGTTTAGCATGATCATAATCTGCATCTGAAATGTGCTCATCATTTAATTGAGAATAAAGGCTATCTTTGCCAGGTAATTTAGTTTCCTTAAAACGTTTAAAACTGTTCATGTAATCATAAGGATAAACATCTTTTCTTTTTATTAATTCTAGCTTGTCGTCAAAGTATTCTTGCGAGGTGTATTGAAACGAGGGGATGTTTTTTACTAAATTTTCTAATGATTGAGACATAAACTGAAAACTGCCAATCAACACCAAACGTGGCCCTAACATAAAAGCCATTTACTTTTCCATGTTATTTGGTATAACATTTATGTTTTGTTTAAACTTTCCGATGTGTTGCATTATAAAGTGAGAATCATATCCTTTCAAGTTATGAATCACACCAGGTATTTTTTTAGTCAGCTTGAAATTAATATTACATATTTCGTGAGCGCTTCCCTATACTTTTCAGTTATATGACAATGGCCCTTGACTTTTCTGATAGAGTTGTGTATGCCACTGTATGACCCGCGTCACCATTACCGCAAATATGGCATGATTTAGATTTTTAGAATCTAGCTTCTTCCGTCGACATCACCAAATCTTTCTTAAAGTGTGTATTCATAGTTTTCTTGCACCACTTTCCTTCTATCATATTTTCTAAAAACTTGTAAACAGCATTTGGTCCTCTATACGTTACAACTGGTTTTGGATATTGATCATCATAACAACAACCTTATACCCATAACTGCAATCAGTATGCTTTTGATATGCTTATGTATATGATTTTCTAAGATTGTTTGATGCTGAATAAATACTTTCGGTTACTGCTTCAAAATCAGCATATATAACAAACGGAACCATCAGCTGTCTGTCGTAGTTTTTAAAATAAACCTTTTCATCTTTGTTTGGCATCTCTACTGCTTGTTTTCCGTTAAGCGAAAAACAAACAGTCTTATGTTTTTTTTAGCACCCTTTCTAATTTAACAAGCATGCTTTACAAAACCATTTTCTTTCCTTGTGTGCTATTTGATTATACATCAAACTGTTAAAATCTTTTATCCATACATAATGATTTTTTCTTTTTCGGTGATCATAAGCATATCATATGTTTTCTCGGCTTTATCTTTTGATATATGCAAAGGTATACGTGATTACTTTCATATGCAAATATGTTAAAACAAATGTTGTCTTGTTTTTCAATTTTTTGGACGTGTTGTATTGTAGCAGGAAATGTTATTCCCTTGTTATCAAGATCACCAATATGATTTTTGTTTTTTGTTGTTCTTTGAGGATCTTTTTTAACAGGACATTCATAAGCCAAATGGCATCATCTAAAGCACTCGTTATCTTTTTTATTTTTTATATTTATTAAACCTTTTTAAGGATAAGCAAGTTCTTTAGGTAATGCTAAATACGAGCTACAGCGTAAAGGCTTATACTTTACTCGAGTTATGTAGTGCGCATCTAGTACCTAAATTTGCCAACCACTTCACTCCTGAATCCAATTTACAACTCTAGTTATAACTTCTTCACGTGCTTTGTCCAGCGCCTCAACAATACTATTTTCGGATAATATTGTTGTTGCCGCTTTAGAATTAAAGTAAGCTGTTTTGTATGTGGTTGCAGGACCTGTTTCTTTGTCTCCCATCGATGTTTTTTTTTAAGTATGTTTCACATCAACACTTAATTTAAAGCTACTTGTCTGTGCAAGTTCTTTTTTAAGAAATTTTAAAAATGCCGGCTGTGTTTTTTTTAGCTGGGTAAGTGATGTCTGTGCTAGTTCTTTTTTAAGAAATTTTAAAACTGCCGGCTGTGTTTTTTGTAGCTGGGTAAGCGGCTCATCACTCACATCTACTTTATACACCTTGCTATATTGTTTTGGGGATTTTTCAATTTCTTGGATACTCATTATATAATATTACATGAGATTATTTTTTAAGCCTTTATTTAATTTATTTAATTATTTTTCAACATGAATGGTGCTAAAATCTCTAATTCCGTCACCATCTATTTTTTCAGCCAAAATGGTATCATCATCGGTATAAGCGCCATCATCTTCTGATACTTCAAGAATATCTATTTTTTCGTCTAAAAAAACATATATTTCTCCATCCAGAAGTATGTCTAAGTAATTCCAAAAGCATTCTTTTTCAAGAGTCCTGTCATCTACCATCTGATTGATTTTTACATGATATTTACAGTATCTCCCGAAATCATCGGTTTCAAGATCACCTTCAGCAATTAGGAATCTTATTTTTTCACGTGCTCACAATAGTTTATAAAGTCGTTTTTATCAAGAAGCTTTTCATTAATCATCTCTTTCATGCTTTTAATAAACATGTTTAAGTCTTTATAACATCCGATATCAGTATTAATTATATGATGTTTTTTCAGTTTGCTGATTAATTCATCCTTGAAATACTCAACCTCCTTGGCTACCGCATCTGCTCGTGTTTCACTAAAAATCCTAATTTGTTTTATCGCCAGGTCTGTAAGAAGCTTTATAGCAGTATTAGCTTCATGCTCGGCCTTTATCACCCCATTTCTTTCAAAAAGCTGCGATATCTTCTTCCAAACGTTTCATATGACTTTCTTCAAACTCTTTGATCTCCTCGTTTGCTTTAGTTAAAAGAGTCTGTTCGTAGACAGCTACTTTTTCATATTTGTTTTTCCTCATCAGAGTGTTTCCTTTCTTCTTCTGCATAACTACAGATTACATTATTTTATTTAACTAGCATAAATAATAATATTAATTCCTTTGTCTAACAAAATGCTGTAATAAGCAATAAAATAAACCTCAATTGCAAAACTGCAAGTTGCTGATCAAATTTGTTTTTTACAAAAAGCATGCAACCTGTTAATATCTGTTTTATTTATTTTCCATGGTAATTTTAGTTGTTGTGCCATGCTTATAATTCTTTCAGTCAGATCTTGAAAGTTTGTAAAAACTATTAACTCTTTGTCAAGTTTATTCATATCTTCAAAATCAACTATTCGGGCATGCGTCATTTGATCTTCCTTGAAGTTTTTGATTTTCTTTTCTATACGTTCCATTTATATAATTACATAAGATAATATTTCTTTAAGCCTATATTTTAAATATATAATTCTATAGTATAGTATAATGAATTGCAAATATTGTGAAACCGTTTTGGATATTATTGATTCCCCTGGAGTATGTTTAGATTGCATCTTATTTTACATGTCTGATCAAAAGAAGCTTTGTGAATATTGTGTCACAACCAAGCTGTGTTACAAATGCTCTAATGCATGTATTAATTGTAATGGCACTTATGAGGGTTTTGACAACGAGCGTATTGGCCTTAATTGTGGAATTCACAACGGTTACAATCTTATTGCAGGTTACAACTCCAACCGAAAGAAAACTATTTACCACAGAAAGTAGCATTTAGATGAATACTTGGTAGCATATGATTTATCTTCTACAAATAGACAAAGATTTGAAGATTTGTTTTTTAAAAATTACAAAGGTGTTAGATAAAATAGAGGGTCGAAAAAGATCAATCAAATTTAAATCATTTTTCAGAAAATATTTAAAATATTAAAAAAATTAAAATGAACAAAATCGATTAAAACAAATCTAATAGAGAAAAGTACGATAGGATATGGGAACAAGTTGAACGATCGCTTGCAGCGACCGTATAATTACGACTGGATGCCATGGCCGTTTAACTTAAATTTTTTCATATACATTTCCATAGGTTCTGTGATATTATCATTCTTTTGAATTTGTAATATTTTATTAAAGGTAGTTCTGATTACCTCCTCATCATTTTCTAGTCCTGTGGTTGTTTGGACATATGATAGAAGTTGTTTGAATCTGCTATGATGTGTTTTTAACAAAGCCAGTGTTATATCTTCTTATATCTTCTTGCTGGGCAATTTTGATGTTTTCCGGGGAAATCTCGTCTTTGACGATTTCAGGCACTCTCAATATAGAATATGGCTTACCTTTATTCTTTAATTGCTGTCTGGTTTCTACAGCGTTTACTATCTTCCAATCTGGATCTGGTTTATCGGGGTCACGTGCCTCTCTTACATTACATTACCTATCATAAGGTCGTAAATGGGAGCCTCTAAACACCAGACATCTACAATCCCAGTTAGATATGGTGTATCAACTACAATAGTTGCCATCTGGGCATCTATCTTGGTTCCATCAGCCAACGATATCTGGTGAACTTGATCTAAGAATTTTCTGGCACTAAACGTTTCCTAACAACTACCCCGCTACAACCCGTATCTCGTAATACCGATATGATCTCTTCGCCTAACCTACCTTGTGCCACCGGCATCGATGAAGCCACCTTATACTCAACTGTTGACGTGACCTCTGGTAATGTGTTTGATGAAACAACATTTCTTACACTATCCGGAAATGAAGTGCAAGCATTACTTACCTTTGGCGTATTACATCCGTCTCGTTTATAATCTGTATTGCCTATACCTCTCTGATTTGCTGATTTATCAAATCGTACTCTTTTGTGAGGTGAGCTACTCTTAGATTTATCTCTTGGCCCTTCACTCGTCTCAGCAGCAACCCTTACCCTTCCTCTAGGTGGATATTACGCTGCTATGTGACCTAATCTTCCACATTTATAGCACCTTCTCTGAAGACCTGCCTGTGGTTTACACCAATGTCACAGGATGGATGAGTGGGGTAATGATTGACGAAAGAACATGAACACTTTTACAAATTTTAATATTTATATGATCAAATTAAGTTGTCTAATCAAGCTATAATAAGATTAACTTATAATGTTCTGTGTTGCTGTTACTTCTGTTTGTAGTCACTGTTCATTCTCATTACTGGGTCAATTGTTAAATGTTTCACTCATCTAACTCCGACGTTGTTTCACAACACCTTTCACTCAGCGGCCAGTTGTCTCCGACTTAAGGCCCATCACCCTTCGTCCGCTCCGACGTGGAAAACACCACTGTTTGTCCTCGTCTGCACCGTGTACCATCCGTGTACCATCTGCTCCGGTTATCTACCATTTCAGTACCTGTCCGTACGCACATTGTCTCGATGTTTCAACCATCATGTCGGCATAGTCCTCTATTGCAACGCTAGCCCGTCACCTCCACCTGACAAGGGCATGTACATAAGAAATAACTCATACGTTATCACACGAACACATAAAGCTCCGATTGCTGAACCCAGTCAGTCAGCCAATACTGTAACGCCCGTATACTTATTCAACAACTCCGCCTATGCATATTTATCATGACCCAAATTACCCTATATGACCACCATACATTACAGCAACATATACCCTGTTAAATAACCATTTAACTTGTCTAGACACGTGTTTATTACATAATAAGTCGAGGTATCGTACACGTTAACACAATTAAAATACACAATATAAATGCTCACGTTATTAATACACACAGAGTGCAAGCGTTTAACAGCATTGAAGTATGAGAATGCATAAATATAACTTACCACAGAAATCTACTGGTCGTCTAATATCTGCAGATAAGTTGTAGAGGGCGTGAGAGGTGCTGCTTTTTTCATTACTTCTCATGAACAGACTCAATAAAACCGAGTCTTCTGATTTATTCTCTTAATTGTGTTTGTTGCTCCGAAAGGATCACCTTTATCAGTAATTATTAACATTCACACTAGCGTTCGTTTAGTGCAGGTGGCGTTGGTAAAAAGTCTCCCTGTGCTACGAATCAGTAGTGTTATTTTTACTGGTCCTTTGGGACCAACGAGCTCAATATAGGTGGCTTTAAAGTAGAATACCGCTTACGCCGGTGCTAGGGGGCGTGAGAGGTGTTGCTATATTTTTACTTCTCATGAATAGACTCAATAAAACCGAGTCTCCTGCTTTATTCTCTTAATTGTGTTTGTTGCTCCCAAAGGATCACCTAGTAGTGTATATAGACAGGTGTTGTGTATAGACTAGTAGTGTATATAGACTGGTGCTGTGTATAGACAAGTCGTGTATATAGACATAAGCTGTTTATAGACTAATGGTGTATATAGACTGATGCTGTGTATATACTAGTGGTGTATATAGACTGGTGCTGTGTATAGACTAGTAGTGTATATAGACTGGTGCTGTGTATGGACAAGTCGTGTATATAGACATAAACTGTTTATAGACTAATGGTGTATATAGACTGGTGCTGTGTATATATACTCGTGGTGTATATAGACTGATGCTTTGTATAGACTAGTGTTGTATATAGACTGGTGCTGTTTATAGACTAGTGGTGTATTTTGACTGGTGCTGTGTATAGACTAGTGTTGTATATAGACTGGTGCTGTGTATATACTAGTAGTGTATATAGACTGGTGCTGTGTATTTACTGCTGTGTATAGACTAGTGGTGTATTTAGACTGGTGCTATGTGTAGATTAGTGTTGTATATTGACTGGTGCTGTATATAGACTAGTGGTGTATATAGACTTGTGCTGTGTATAGACTAGTGGTGTCTATATACTGATGTTGGGTAAAAGATATTGGTGTATATAGACTGGTGACATGCATAGACTAGTGGTGTGTAGCTGAAATAAGACATATCGTATTTACAGAAAAGCATATCGTATATAATGTCAAATACCATGGCTACAGACTTCTGTATTCACAGGGCATGTGTTAATTCGTTGTGAATTACGAGTATGTTAGCTGACATTGTAAAATGCACGTTTTCTTAGTTTGTCTTTAAATGCATATGTTCGTAAGCGTCTCATTATTTTTAAAGGGACACAAGACCCGCTTGTTTTTTGTTTTGTTTAAAATCTCTCGACGCCCCGTTAATCTGTCTACAGGACTTGCATACTGGGAAATCATTATTAATGTTGTTTTAAATAGTTCAAAGCAAGTCGTTTCTGTATATTACTTATTGTTGATAATATTGATATTTGCAAAGATAACTTCGGGGTAAAATAACGACTATAACTTGAAACAGCATAATTGTACTTAATTGTATGCAAGCAGTTTTAAAGTCAACTAGATACAGGATTAATGAACAGATGTGGTTAAGTTGATGCTTCATATCAATTACCTTTTTCTGTCTTCATGTCTTCATGTCATAGTTTGGAATTTCCATTAAAATAATATTAGTTTTATCTAACTATTATTATATACATCTAAAGTGTATTGTGGAAAAAAAATCCCTTATGGTAAAAAACTTGGAACTGAAAAAGAATGCCTTAAAGCTAACCAAGTTAGGTATTACGGCTTGAAAAAGGTTTCAGGAAAACTTCCCGAACCTTAAATGCAGAAAGAACCAGATTTTAGAAAAACAAGAAAACCCACCTGGGAAAATTATCAAAAGTGACGGAATATTATTCTGTTGTTTATCTCATATCGTTGGAAGCCGAGAGTAAAAAACTGCTATTTTTTTAAAACAGCGAAATCTGAGAAAGAAATAACACGCTTGAATAACAGAAAGTTGAAAAGAAGAAGAAAATAAATCACATGTCAATATTAAGGCAATAAAAGAAAAGAAAAACAAACTCCGAGGAAAATAGTTAATCTTGAAGGAACTATACAAGACATAACTCCGAGGCAAATAGTTAAACTGTTAACGGAATAAAAGAAAACTAAACCACCGGCTAAGCCCTCAGACAAAAAAGCAACGAAAAAGTAAAATAAAAAATAAACATAGTTTAAACTTAATATGATTTAACATAACTTATCTTAAAGTTATCTTATTTTATCTCATTTTATCTAATCTTATATTATATGTCTTTAGTAAAATGAAAAGAACAAAAAGATAAAATGCAAACAGCAAGTAATCTTGTTAAAAAATATGAAAATAAAGTTATTAAAAAAGACTAGAAAAAGGAACTAGTCGTGATGTGTACAAAGAATTATTTAAACCGGTAACTAGTGAATAAAAGATCAGTCAGAACATTTGTGAACACAGTTGACTATAAACAGTTAGCTACTCTTCCGAAAATAAGTCAGCAATTAGCTGCTCTCCCGGCAACAGTGGGTGAGGAAGTACAAGAACAAAAAGTATACCAAGGAATACCCTATTTATTTGCCGAAGAGCCTTCGACAAAAGTAATTACTGGTAATCTAGATGCTGGAATCGATAAAGACGTGATAGATAGGCATAACTTATCCTTGCCAATAAGGGCAGCTAAAGATACATTTAATTTTGGAGACATATTTGGGCGTGTTAATGAGATTAACAGGCAAAATGGTCGCGATAGGACTGTTCTTACTGACCAACTTAAAAAAGAAAAGAATGCAGACGAAAGAGGTATAATAAAGAAATCGGAGAAAGGAGTCAGAAGCCTTGAAACTTTAAAGAGAAAAAACTGATGCAATGATTATGCATAGTGAAGTCCTTCATTATAGAGAAAGAATTGATGCAATGATTATGCATTGTGAAGTCCTTCATTATAAAGAAAGAATTGATGCAATGATTATGCATTGTGAAGTCCTTCATTATAAAGAAAGAATTGATGCAATGATTATGCATAGTGAAGTCCTACATTATAGAGAAAGAATTATTGCAATGATTATGCATTGTGAAGTCCTTCATTATAGAGAAAGAATTGACGCAATGAGTATGCATAATGAAGTCCTTCATTACAGAGAAAGAATTGGTGCAATGATTATGCATTGTGAAGTCCTACATTATAGAGAAATAATTGATGCAATGTTTATGCATAGTGAAGTCCTACATTATAGAGAAAGAATTGATGCAATGATTATGCATTGTGAAGTCCTACATTATAAAGAAAGAATTGATGCAATGATTATGCATAGTGAAGTCCTACATTATAGAGAAAGAATTGATGCAATGATTATGCATTGTGAAGTCCTTCATTATAAAGAAAGAATTGATGCAATGATTATGCATAGTGAAGTCCTTCATTATAAAGAAAGAATTGATGCAATGATTATGCATTGTGAAGTCCTTCATTATAAAAAGAGAATTGATGCAATGATTATGCATAGTGAAGTCCTACATTATAGAGAAAGAATTATTGCATTGAGTATGCATTGTGAAGTCCTTCATTATAGAGAAAGAATTGACGCAATGAGTATGCATAATGAAGTCCTTCATTACAGAGAAAGAATTGATGCAATGATTATGCATTGTGAAGTCCTACATTATAGAGAAATAATTGATGCAATGATTATGCATAGTGAAGTCCTACATTATAGAGAAAGAATTGATGCAATGATTATGCATTGTGAAGTCCTTCATTATAGAGAAAGAATTGATGCAATGATTATGCATAGTGAAGTCCTACATTATAGAGAAAGAATTGATGCAATGATTATGCATTGTAAAGTCCTTCATTACAGAGAAATAATTGATGCAATGATTATGCATAGTGAAGTCCTACATTATAGAGAAAGAATTGATGCAATGATTATGCATTGTGAAGTCCTTCATTATAGAGAAAGAATTGACGCAATGAGTATGCATAGTGAAGTCCTACATTATAGAAAAAGAATTGACGCAATGATTATGCATAATGAAGTCCTTCATTATAGAGAAAGAATTGACGCAATGATTATGCATAATGAAGTCCTTCATTACAGAGAAATAATTGATGCAATGATTATGCATAGTGAAGTCCTACATTATAGAGAAATAATTGACGCAATGAGTATGCATAATGAAGTCCTTCATTACAGAGAAAGAATTGACGCAATGATTATGCATAATGAAGTCCTTCATTATAGAGAAATAATTGATGCAATGATTATGCATAGTGAAGCTCTTCATTATAGAGAAAGAATTGATGCAATGAGTATGCATAATGAAGTCCTTCATTATAGAGAAAGAATTGACGCAATGAGTATGCATAATGAAGTCCTTCATTACAGAGAAAGAATTGACGCAATGAGTATGCATAATGAAGTCCTTCATTATAGAGAAAGAATTGACGCAATGATTATGCATAATGAAGTCCTTCATTATAGAGAAATAATTGATGCAATGATTATGCATAGTGAAGCTCTTCATTATAGAGAAAGAATTGATGCAATGAGTATGCACAATGAAGTCCTTCATTATAGAGAAAGAATTGACGCAATGGTTATGCATAATGAAGTCCTTCATTACAGAGAAAGAATTGACGCAATGAGTATGCATAATGAAGTCCTTCATTACAGAGAAACAATTGATGCAATGATTATGCATAGTGAAGTCCTACATTATAGAGAAAGAATTCATGCAATGATTATGCATAATGAAGTCCTTCATTATAGAGAAAGAATTGACGCAATGATTATGCATAATGAAGTCCTTCATTATAGAGAAAGAATTGATGCAATGATTATGCATAATGAAGTCCTTCATTATAGAGAAAGAATTGACGCAATGATTATGCATAATGAAGTCCTTTATTATAGAGAAATAATTGATGCAATGATTATGCAAAGTGAAGCTCTTCATTATAGAGAAAGAATTGATGCAATGATTATGCATAATGAAGTCCTTCATTATAGAGAAATAATTGATGCAATGATTATGCATAGTGAAGCTCTTCATTATAGAGAAAGAATTGATGCAATGATTATGCATAGTGAATCTCTTCATTATAGAGAAAGAATTGACGCAATGATTATGCATAATGAAGTCCTTCATTATAGAGAAATAATTGATGCAATGATTATGCATAATGAATTCCTTCATTATAGAGAAAGAATTGATGCAATGATTATGCATAGTGAAGTCCTTTCAGGCGAAGAAATACAACAAAAAAGAAATTCCTACAAATTCAGCAAATATAGTTATTACGGCATGCTGCAGATTGGTTAACCTGAACTTATTAGCCATCACAAACTAATTGCTAAACAATGAGAAACAGTGGTATTAAATCAGAAAGTAGACAGCGATTTTATCGATTTGATAACAAAACGGTAGAATAATAAAAACAGTTATTCAAAATTATCTCAAAATGCTTTCAAGAAACTGACAGAATTATCTGGTTTACTAATTCATAAAAGTTATTCAAAGTTCAAGAAGATTTTAGGAGGTTGTGTTGATGTTGAATATGACAACAGTCCTGATGATTTGGTTAATGATTTGGAGTTAGTATGTGGATGTATCGAACAGAATATAATAGTCACATCTAATAAATAATTGAATTGAATGTTGTTTAACGGCTCATCAACACATTATAGGTTATTTAGAGTCGAACCAGAGAGAGGAGAAGGATACATAGGAATCCGGGAACCGTGCCCTACTGTTATTATCGAATAGATTCCTATGGTTCTTTAACGTGCTCGGAGGATAGACCGATACATGGGACCGCCCGCTTTACGTCCCCATACGACGGACGAGGCTAAGGGCCTAATAAATGAAGGTATGAATTATTAAATATAGGTAATATATCATCTGAAGAACATGAGCAATTATTTTCCAAATACTTTAAATAAAATTGTAATAAAATTGTCGTAAAATTGTCTAACTATAATTATAGAACAGAACAGAACAGAACAGACAGTTTATTAAGACTTATACATAAGTACATCGTCTAAATACATGTATGTATAAATAAATTCATGTCACGTATCCAAGCATACACTATATTTTTTATATATTTTTAACATAGTTAATAGAAATGTATTAACAAAGGCAGTAAGGAAAATCAGCATAACTAATTACATTAGGTCTCAATATTAATAATTGAATTCCGTATAGCTAAAGCTTCTTTTATATATTTACAAATGTTCGTAATCTCATTCTTATCAGATGAAGTCAGTAAATTGTGAAACTTAAATACAGATGGATTAACATAGTAAAAACGTTTAATTATACATGACAACAATTACAAACAAAGAAGAATAATTGATCATTTACGCGACTCGTGGCAGCATATAGGCGTAGCTATAATTGTGTGGTATTATAAACATAACGTTACAGATTACCAGTGGGATAATTGGTTGTGGTGCTGTTCTAGCATTAGTTCCAGCAATTCCTGTTTTCTTGGCTGCCGTTGGCGCAGTTCCTCCAATAGTTTCTGTTTTAGAAAGCAAAACAAGAATAGCAGAAAAAAAGACTGCTGAAAACACATCATAGGAGTTTTAAAGAACTTATACCATATGTCCAAACAACCATAGGGTTAGTTTTAGGGTTATGGCAGGGTAAGGGCAGGGTTAAGGTAGGGTTAAGGTTAGGAACATGATGATAAGGTAATCAAAATTATCTTTAATAAAATGCTAGAGATTCAGAAAATGATAATGTTACAGAACCTCTGGATATGTACATAAAGAAATTCAAATTGAATGGGCATTATATTCAATCATAATTCTTTTTCAACTCTGTTCCAAATCATATCATGCTTTTCTCTAGTAGCTTTTGTTTTAATCGGTTTTGTTTATTTTTTTATTTTTAATAATTTAAATATTTTCTAAAAAAGTATTCAAATTTGATTGATCTTTTCCGACCCTCTATTTTATCCAAAAGCTTTGTAATTTTGTAAAAAAAATCTTCAAATCTTTGTCTATTTGTAGAAGACAAATCATATTCTACCAAGTATTTATGCAAATAGTACTTTCTGTGGTAAATAGTTTTCTTTTGGTTGTAGTTATAACCTGCAATAATATTGTAGACATTGTGGCTCCACAATTAAGGCAATTACGCTCGTTGTTAAAAATCTCATAAGTGCCATTATAATTAATACATGCATTAGAGCATTTGTAACACAGCTTGGTTTCGACACAATATTTACAAAACTTCCTTTTATTATTCATGTTAAAGAAGATGCAATCTAGGCATACCCCAGGGGAATCAATAATACCCAAATCTCTTTCACAATATTTGCAATTCATTATAATATAATATAGCATTATATTTTTAAAATATAAGCTTAAACATATAATCTCATGTGATATTATATAAATGGAACGTATAGAAAAGAAAATCAAAAGCTTTAAGGAAAATCAAAGGATGTGTGCTCGAATAGTCGATTTTAAACATATGACTAAACTTGACAAAGAGTTAATAGGTTTTACAAACATTCAAGATCTGACTGAAAGAATTATAGCCATGGCACAACAACTATAATTACCATGGAAAATAAAAAAACAGATATAAACAGGTTACATGTTTTTTGCAAAAAAACAACAAATTTCATCAGCAACTCGTGGTTTTGTAACTGAGGAATCTTTTATTCTTTACTACAACATTTTGTTAGATCGGGGAATTAATATTATTGTTCATGCTGGTTAAATAAAAATAATGTAATCTGTAGTATATGAAAAGCTGTGCAGAAACTGTAGCTGACTTTAAAAAGACTCTTATGATCAAGGCGACAGAGGAGATTGAAGAGTTTAAAAAAACCCAGAGGAAACGCTTGGAGTAAGCTATTAAATTGAATGACAGTGACTGGATAATAAAGCTATTCACAGACTGGGACAGAAGAAATCAATATTTTTCAAAAAGGCCAAGCAGACGCAGTAGACAAAAAGGTTGAGTATTTTAAGAAAGAATTAATTAAAGACAAAAAAGATCATATGAGTGATATTGATATCGAATGTTATGAAAACTTTAACATGTTTATTAGAAGCTTAAGATTAATTATTAAATAATATAATCTATAGTATATAAGTCGAATGTTATGAAAACTTTAACATGTTTATTAGAAGCTTAAGATTAATTATTAAATAATATAATATATAGTATATAAGCCGTTATGCATAAGAAAAAGGTAAACACTTTGATGAAGAAAGAAAAAATGTGAAAAAGTAGCTGCCTTTGAACAGACTCTTTTTAACTAAAGCAAACGAGGAGATCAAAGAGTTTAAAGAAAGTCATATGAAACGATTGGAAGAAGATATTACAGCTTTTAAAAAAGATTGGGGGATAAAGACCGAGCATGAAGCTAATACATGTACTGCTATAAAACTTCTTACAGACCTGGCGATAAAACAAATTAAGATTTTTAGTGAAACACGGATGTTGAGTACTTTAAGGATAAATTAATCAGCAAACTGAAAAAAAACGTATAATTAATACTGATATCGCATGCTATGAAGACTTTCAAATGTTTATTAAAAGCATGAAAGAGATGATTGATGAAAAGCTTCTTGATAAAAACGACTTTATAAACTATTGTGAGCACGTGAAAAAAATAAGATTGCTAATAGCTGAAGGTGATCTTGAAACCGATGATTTCGAGAGATACAGTAAAGATCAACCAGATGGTAGATGACAGGACTCTTGAAAATAATGCTTTTGGAAATACTTGGACATTCTTTTGGATGAAAAAATAGATGTTCTTTTAGTTGAAAAAGATAAATATTCTTGAAGTATCAAAATATGATGACGCTGATACCGATGATGATACCATGTTGGCTGCGAAAATAGATACCCATGCAGTATCAAAAGATGATGTCATTTGGTTGAAAAAATAGATGAAATTAGAGATTTTAGTCCATTCCTGTTGAAATAATAAAGATGTTATTTAATTAGACTTAAAAAGTAATTTCATATAATATTATATAATTAGTATCTAAGAAATTGAAGAAAAAAAACAACAATATAGCAAGGTGTATAAAATGGATGTTGTGAGTAATGATCCACTTGCCCAGCTACAAAAACACAGCTGGCAGTTTTAAACTTTCTTAAAAAATAACTAGCACAGACGGGTGGCTTTAAATTAAGTGTTGATGTGAAACATACTTTTAACAAAACATCGATGGGAGACAACAAAACAGGTCCTACAAGCACATATAAAACAGTTAACTTTAATTCTAAAGCGGCAACAATATTAACCAAAAATGATATTTTCGAGGCGCTGGACAAAGCACGTGAAGACATTATAACTAGAGTTGGAAATTGGATGCAGATGGGAAGGGGTTAGCAAATTGAAGTATTAGATGCACACTACATAAATCGAGTAAAGTACAAGCCTTTGCGAGGTAGCTCTTATTTAAATTTGCCAAAGGAACTTGTTCATGCTAAAAAATATTGATAAATATAAAAAATGAAGATAATGAATGCTTTAGATGGTATCATTTCCTTAAATTTCCTTAGACAAGAGAATAACATTTTCTGTTACAATTCCCAAAAATAGAAAAACAAAACAATATTTGTTTTACGTATTTGAATATTAAAACAATCAAGTATACCCTTTGCACATATCAACAAATAAAGCAGAGGAAACATGTGATATGCTTTTGATCACCGAAAAAGAAAAAAATCATTATATGAATGAAAGATTTTAACAGGTTAATGTATAATCAAACAGCATATAAAGAAAAGAAAATAGTTTTGGAGAAGATGCTTGCAGTGCTTTAAATTAGAAAGGGTGGTAAAAACATAAGCCTGTTTATCTCTAACTTAACAGAAGACAAGCAGTAGAGATGGTTCCGGTTGTTATATATGCTGATTTCGAAGCAGTAACTGAAAGTATTTCTTCAGCATCAAACAATCCTAAAAAATCCTGTACAGAAGCATATCAAAAGCATACTGATGGCTGATATGGGTATAAGGTTGTTTGTTGTTATGATGATAAATATTCTAAACCGGTTGTTACATACAGAGGATCAAACGCTGTTTACAAGTTTTTAGAAAAAATGATAGAAGAAGAAAAGTGGTGAAAGAAATCTATGAATACACCGGAAGAAGAAGCTAAATTCTAAAAGTCTAAATCATGTCATATTTGTGGTAATGGTTTTGTAATAACTCTCAAAAAAGGTGACGCGGGTCGTACAGTAGCATATGAAAACTTTCTTAGAAAAAGTTAGAGAACATTGTCCTATAAATGGAAAGTATAGGGGAAGCGCTCACGATATATGTATAGGCTGACTATAAGCATACCTGATGTTTTATAACTTGAAAGGATACGATTCTCACTTTATAATGCAACACATTGGAAAATTTAAACGAAACATAAATGTTATACCAAATAACATGGACAAGTACATGGCTTTTATGTTAGGGCCAAGTTTGGTGTTTATTGACAGTTTTCAGTTTATGTCTCAATCATTAGAAAATTTAGTAAAAAACATCCCCTCGTTTCAATACACCTCGCAAGAATACTTTGATGACAAGCTAGAATTAATAAAAATAAAAGGAGTTTTTTCCTTATGATTACATGAACAGTTTTAATTACCTGAAAAAAATAACTTCAATTCTCAATTAAATGACGAAAACATTTCAGATGCAGATTATGATCATGCTAAAAAAATATGGAAAACATTAAAACTATGGGAGAATATCATGATCTGTATCTTAAGACTAATATGCTGTTGCTGACAGATATTTTTGAAAACTTTAGAAAAATATGCTTTGAGTATTACAAATTAGATCCTTGTCATTACTTCAGTAGTCCTGGTTTAGCCTGGGATGCATGCTTTAAGATGACTCGTATCCAGCTTGATTTAATAACTGATATTGATCAATATTTGTTTGTGTACAAAGGATTAAGAGGCGGCACAGGTTATATTGCAAACAGATATTCACAGGCAAACAATAAATATATGAAAAACTACGACAAAATAAAAGAAAGCAAATACATAATATATCTTGATGCTGATAACTTGTATGGTGGGCCATGTGTCAACCGTTGCCAACTGGTAACTTCAAGTAGGTTGATAAGTTCGAAAAAGGAAAATCAAATTACATTGTTGAGTGTGATATCGAGTATTCCAAGAAACTGCATGACTCGCATAATGATTATCCTCTTGCCCCGGAAAGTTTAAATATAAAAGATGAGTGGTTGTCAGACTATTGTACAAATTTAAAACAAAAGTTTAATTTAAGACATTGCAATGTTAATAAACTTGTTACAACACTAAAAAATAAAGAAAAGTATGTAGTGCATTTTTAGAAACTTAGAATTGGATAAAAAGCTTGGATTGAAGGTAACAACAATACACCGAATACTACAGTTTGACGAATCAGAGTGGTTGAAGATATACATAGACTTTAATACTGCTAAGAGAACAGCTGGTAAAAATGCTTTTGAAAAGGATTTCTTAAAACTGATGAACAATTAAGTTTTTGGTAAAACTATGGAAAATTTGAGAAAAAGAATTAATGTTAAATTAACTCACGACGAGGAGGTCCTTTTAAAATGTGCAACAAGACCTTCATTTATTTCTTGTAAAATGTTTAATGAAAATGTATTTGCCATAAACAGCATAAAAGAAAGACTAGTTTTGAATCGTCCTATTTATGTGGGTATGTGTATTTTAGACTTGTAAAAATATTTGATGTATGATTTCCATTACAACTTCATTAAAAACAAATATGATAAAAAAGCTAAATTGTTATTTACTGACACTGATTCCTTGTGCTACGAAAAAAAAAAAAAGATGTGTATGCAGACTTTTACAAGGATAAAGAACTTTTTGATAATTGTGATTATGATCCAAAAAGTAAGTTTCATTTTAATAATCATAATAATAAAAAGGATATTTGCACGATGAAAGGTGAAACGTGCGACATACCTATTGTTGAATTTGTTGGACTACGAAGTACAAAACAATGCAAGGAGGTTATAAAGTGTGTTGTTAAAAAACAAATAGCATACGACGATTACAAAGAGATTTTGTTTACAGCAACAGAAAGTCACCATGAGATGAACGTTATTAGATCACAAAAGCATAACATAAGCAGCTATTTAATAAATGATACAAGTGTATCAGCGTATGATGATAAAAGATACATACTAGATAATGGACAAGATACTTTAGCATACAAGTAAAATAGTCCATGGTAAAATACGATATGTACAGCGATGATGAAGACTACTGTCCGGTTCCGTCTGACTTTGCTTAATGAATTGCAGATGTTTTAGTTGAATCGTATGAGCAAACTTTTTATGTTATTGAAATGATCAAATGGATTGATAAGTAATATAAAAAGGTTGGGTGGGGTGGGGGTTTCAGTGATAGTTTCCTAGATTGGGTTTGCTCAAGTAATTAATAATGTGTTTCAGGGCTTTTGGCCCAAGTAAGCCTATCATTTAGATTTTTTGTAAATTTTGATGTACTTGAGTTAACAGCCATGGCCTACACATTTTACAGTTGCTTGGCGCTCTTTGCCCGCTCTGGGAAACTGCCCAGAAACCACAATTTCTATACTACTTCAGTGAAGCATGGCTTAGCGTAATTTAACTTGATAAACAGTTGTTGTCGTATAACAACGGTCTTATTAAAACCAATAGTGGAGTCAGTAGGTGTGTTCAATTGGCCTTTTTTCGTTGAGCAGCTTGCTATTCTGTTTATTGATGATTTTCTCACTTCCGTACTTGTTCAGTAAACAGTTATATCTGAATTGATTTGATTGTTCATTTATTTTCTTGTGCTTAACGGAGATAACTGTGTGAAGCAGGTACAAAATGCTAACAGTAATTGTGCCAATCGAATAGAAAACTTGCTTAACGTAAGCAAAACTAACGAAAACGGCTGTATACTCTGAAGTACTGGTACATTTGAATACAAGCTGAGCGATGTATACTGATCGTAGTACATGGACATGGATTATGCTGGCATGCTTTAGTGGTTTCTTTTGCATAAACATGTTAATGATGTTCAAGAAGACTGAAAATATTTTTATTAACAGAAGTTATTTAAACCCAAAGTTTAAGCCTGTCGACTTTGGTAAGGGACATTATCAATGTGCTTCTAGTGTGTTAAACAATAGAAACATGCCGTCCTGGGATGAGAGGAATTTAATGAAAACATCAACGAAATCAAGTTATAGAGAATTTAATCAGATTATTACCACTGGCGAATTTAATGACATTATTCAACTGCTAAAAGTTTTCCAAAATTTGAGCGCAAAACATAATTTAACATTTATGTTGTATGGTGGTTCGCTGATCGGCGCATACAGACATTTCGGTATGGTGCCCTGGGACGACGATGTGGATGTGTTTATGAATAAAACAGAGATACCCCGAATAAAGAATGTTTTTCAAAACGTGCCAGGATTTTCATTAGATTCTCCAGCCAATTTTAATTGGAAATTCTATAGAAGTAATCAGTCAAGTAATTGTAGAACTGGTTCAACAGATACAGACAGAACAATCAATTGTCAAAGACACAAATGGCCATATATAGATATGTTCTTCTTCAACGAAAACAGCACTCATATTTGGGACTCTATCATAGGGTATGACGCAGTGTACTGTTTCAAAAAATCTGAAGTATTTCCACTATGTCTGTTTCCATTTGAAGATCTCATTCTTCCGGTGCCAAACCAAATACGGAGTGTGTTAGATAAAAGTTACAATGTATCAGTGTGTGTTACGAACATTTACAGTCACAAACACGAACGCTCTATAGAGAATGGCGGGATGTCGGTGCCATGTAAGCTGTTGTTCCCCTTCTTTCCATTCGTTTTTGAAACACATACGTTTGAGAAAGTGGTTCGAAAACTCATTTTCTCTGAAGTAATATTACATGAAACTGTTCAGTGTTTGTAAGTTATGATATGTCTCCTTGTGTCTTCGCTGTCTGCTAGTTACAACTATATTAAATTAAAACCTTCATAAATTATGGTTAGCACAATATAAATGGTCAAGAACATTAAATATAAGTTATATAGTATTTGACTCCAGTTTGTCGACAGAGATTGAAAATTCTGTACATTAACTATGAATTATACCGAGCAGAACTGGGCTAATTAGCAAACAAGTAATGAAATCGTACCTGTTTGCCTGAAAAAAACTGTCGTGTCCGCCATTTTTAATTTTATGTTCGGCAATGTTGGATTTTTACCACAAATCATTAGTTTCTAACACTTGGACAATTGTTTTTAATCGAATTACCTGAATTGAGATTATTTACTGAAACGAAATTTATTTTACTTCCAAATATTGAATTAGTGTGATGCTCGCCAGTAACACAAATACTGTAAAGAAAAATATTGCACAGAGTTCTTACACCTGTGACAAGATTCTATAGGATGGACGAGGCTTAGATACACCGGACAGCAGGGTTTACTTTCCCATACGGTGGACGCGGCTCAGATGCTAGTACAGTGGACGGCAGGGTTTAAGTTCCTATACGATGGACCAGGCTTAGATACACTTGACCGCAGGGTTTAAGTTCCTATCCGATGGTCGGGGCTTAGATACACAGGACCGCAGTGTTTAAGTTCCCATACAATGGACGATGCTTAGGGGGCGTGAGAAGTGTTGCTTCTCCATTACTTCTCATGAACAGACTCAATAAAACCGAGACTGCTGCTTTATTCTCTTAATTGTGTTAGTTGCCCTCAAAGGATCACCTTTATCAGAACTTATTAGATAAAACAAATGTTGACATTTTAGCGTGCAATTACGGCAAGCATATCTATACTTAATTAGTTCTGCATACATTAAATACGTCTTCTCATTCTGAGTTTCGTCTGTGTGTTCTTGGGCAAGACATGTGACCTAAGCCTCGTCCGTCTGCTGGGAACGTGAACCACGCAGTCATACACGGAATGACATTGTGCTTTATGTTATTGCTACAACACGCAATACACATGTGTTCGTTATCTGTGATTCGGCCGCTTACACATCAGCAACACACAATATACATGTGTTTGTTATCTGTGATTCGGCCGCTGACACTCCATCGACACACAAATACATGTGTTTGTTATCTGTGATTCGGCCGCTGACACACCAGCAACACGCAATACACATGTGGTTGTTATCTGTGATTCGGCCGCTGACACACCAGCATCACGCAATATACATGTGTTTGGTATCTGTGATTCGGCCATTGACACATCAGAAATGCGCAATATACATTTGTTTGTTAGCTGTGATTCGGCCACTGACACACCAGCAACACGCAATATACATGCGTTTGGTAACTGATTCAGCCGCTGACGTTTTCACAGCTTATATACAAGAAGGTAAAACTCTGTATGAAGGTATACAATATTCATATGTTTATATATCAATAATATATGTTTATGGTTTTCAACAACAAATTGGGGTAATACGTGAAGCTTGTTTGGTAGATTAAGACAACATGACTAGAAGTAGTATTGTAAATTGGGCATTGATCAAAATGTCAGAAATTAAGTTCTATAAAGAAGAACAATTTACATAACCATGTACATATAAGTGATGTTGTCCATCCGGTGTAATCTCTCACTCAGGAGTATATTGGTAATATCCACACGAGCGTTAAACCATATACAGTCGAGACGTTGTTTTGTAGGGCATGTTGGTGGGATCCTATGTAAAATTTGCATAACTACCACATAAAGAACATTGTGTTTATTCACCAAGGTACGACTAAATCGATGATAGTGTGTGCTACACAATCGGTGTCACAGCTGCATTACGCAAGTCATTGAAGTTGAGATGTGCTTTGCATCGTCTCATTCCGGTTTGATGATTTTTGACTGAGTTATGGCCCTTTGTATATTTTCACACACAAATATGTCCGTACTGTTTCTCTATAACCCGTTGATGGATTTTAACTAAGCTTTGTGATAATCTTCGATATGAAATGGAGATGCGCTTTTCTTCGTCTCATTCCGGTTTGATGATTTTTGACAAAGTGTAGGAACTTTTAATACTTTCACACAGTAATCTTGTCCGCATTATTTCACCATAACGCCTTGATGTATTTTCAACAAACCTTGTGAGAATCCTCAGTAGGAAGTAGAGATGCGCATGAGTTTTGGCCCTTTGAATATTTTCTCAGAAATGTCTTTTCTGCGATATATCGACATAATCCAAATATGGATATTCATCAAACCCTGAGAACAGAATCAGTATGAAGCTTTTTCTTTTCTTTTGGGCTGGGTAGGTATGTTATTCGGAAGCATGGGTATTGCATGCATCAATATTTTTCACACAAACACTACACGGATAATTTAAAATAGCATAGAGTATACTAATATTCCTGTATTCACTGATAAAAAAATATTGATATAATAATAACGGCAATATTTCTACATTTGCCGTAGTTCAGGCGCTGTTATAGTGATAGCTCCATGTGGTATAATCCGATACATATATGATGTGGTACCAATAGATACACTTGTTTCCCAACCTCTAGTAGTAACAATTTATTCTATTGCGCGTACGTACGGTACTCGTACTCTTGTCGGATACTATAAATATTTCAGAAAGTGCTATATTGCAAGTTCCCTGACCGTACCCTGATTGATAAGTATTGGATTATAAGAAAACTGTGTATGCTTTCTTAAATGAGAGAAATAGGGCAATGCCAGAGATCTTCCTTTTTTTCTTTTTTTTTTATCTTCGATCACCCACACACCCAAACACCAGCAACATATATAATGTATATTCCCTTTCTTATCCCTCCATGTCTAGTAAAGGACTGACCTCACATGGCTTGATGCTTGTATATCTTATTCGGGGCCCAGCAAGGGAACTTGTAATAGTGCTATATCGCAAGTTCCCAGACCGTGCCCTCATTGATAAGTATTGGATTATAAGAAAACTGTGTATGCTTTCTATCCTTTATGACAATTAATGATGTCATACCAGTTATAACCAGCTCGTCTTATACTCTATTACTTATCCAATACTCACCAATATTAATTAATAATATTGCACACTTCATAATAACACTCACAAATTACACCCTAACAAATATTGAAATTGAATGCTAGCCAAAGTTAAGAATAAACACTAGTCCAACTGTTTAATTTGACCCGGTCAATATCAATATGAACTGAAACAACCCCAGATTTGGAACCAGGTATGATCCTAAATAAACTGCCTCTTTATCTATGCACTGAAATAAAATCTCTGCAGACTGCTAAGATTTGAGTATTCCCTTGAAATCTTTATCAGGTCAGACTCCGAGTTATCCTTAGCTGACCGGGCTGCTCTTGATAAGGCGTGTGCGACACTTTGGGGCCCATATATACCTCCAATGTTTGAAAAATGATTCAACATTGCATGTGAACCCCAGCCAATGTGTTTATGTATTGCCTCGTCATTTAAACCCAACATCCTTAATGTTATTGCACAACCCCTTCGACCACTATGAGCAGATTCACCCTGATACAAATTAATGGACGTCCAATGAGACTTTAATCTATCAGACATTGTGCTAGATGAGACCGGCTTATCGACTATGGTCCTTGACCTTTTATCACGTGTCCTAAACAAAGAACCGTATTGCAAAGAATTATCCAATTGACCAGCGAAATGAATATACTTCTGGAGATGGAAAACTGGGCATATGTCAGAGTTCTCTGATTTTGAAACAATTAATTTTTTAGGATGATCTAGTGAAGCAGTCTTTCCAGCCGTATGCGAGATAAAAATACCCTGAGCGCTTGGCAGCTCAAAAATGGGATTGCATGATAGAAGTCCTAAATCTCATGCCCTGTCTCCTGAATGGCAAAGCAATGAAAAATAAGCCCTATCTCTGTGCAATAAAAACTTTGTTATGGGATCTTTTTCCACGGACAATTGATATGAAAGATGCCTGCACAGCCTTCCCAATTTATCGAACATTAATGGGACTGATTGTTTTATTACAACATCATTGGTTGCCTGCTCAAGTTTGACGGCCTTGAGATGCTTTTTTAACAGTATTGATGATGCAGGATTACCAGTGCAAAACACAGGGTTCCAGTCTCCAGATCGACCAATGTCCCTAAATGTCGCTCTAAGCTTTCCTATGAGACTATCTACCGATTTTGCTGCCATAACAATCTTGCATTCGCAACCTCGCCGACCAGTCATACCCTTGAAAACACATGTAGACTCATGTAAATGTGTTCGGCCGTTTGCCTCTTTAAAGACTATAAATCTCCGGAGATCCTCCGGTAGTGCATTCATCAGATTCTTTTGCGGACTTAAATCATGCAGAAAAATGGATAGTTCTCCTTTTAATTTACATTTTTGCTTAGAATAACAGGATGAGTCGACAAGAGTATCTAAATATTCGATTCTGGCGTCGATTTCGCTTTGGAGATTTGTATTCAAGTGTTTTTTTTTACACATTTCCCCAGGGTACAGTTGCGTGCCACAAGATATGCAAAAACGAAAGTCGGAGTCATTTTGTACCCTGCACTGTAAGCACCTCATGGAGTCTTGATTAATGGGATTTTCAGGTCTTATTTTCTGGAAAATAGATATCATTACCTTTGCTAAAGAGCTCTGAACTCCAAACAACCTTTAAGTGGACACAGGATATCATAGAGATAAGCTGCTAATATACCAATTAATGTAATGCGTGTCGACCACATGGCAGTTCTTTGTAAGTTAATTGGCCGTGACATGTAACCCTTTAAGCTGCATTTCATTTGCAAAACAACACACACAGTCAGATATAAAACATTTTAATATGCATACTGTACATCACAATACTATTAAGATGCAATCAATAGTAAATGGTGCATAAAACTTCGTCCGGAAATTATCACTCTTTAACACATGATATTTGTTTTTATTAATCCCAAAAGAGAATTTAAATACAAGCTTCCTCCAGTCTTGTTCAAGTGCAAAGTGTCCCTCAAACCATTTACGGCTATATTGTCATTGCTCATGTATATCCAACTGTTTCTTTCACAGAACCTTTTCAAATGTTCATTATACACAACAACTCCAGCATTAATGAAGCCATCCTTTGTAGATGTAACAGAGGAAAGAATAATATGTAAATTATGATACAACTGAGACATTTTCAATATAGAGCATTCAAAGTTTTCTATTGCAGCACATGCAATCAACATCTGCTCAAATTCGCTTTGATACACATATGTCTTACTCAGGTTATTCACACCTTCATGAATAAGAATTACGGATAGAGGATTGCTAGCTTTACTAAATGATTTTAAACTGTGTGCACTAAAGCACCATCATCAACAAACACATGAACCATTGGATTATTGAATGTCTTTACTTCCAACAAAAAGGTAATCATAGAATCCCCAACGCAAAGAAAATGACAATTACTGGAGATTGACGGATTGTGCAGCAGTACAAGTTTTCCATATGGAACACATGCCACATTACTATCCCTATTTTTCCCTAACAAGCGCACTGCCCATAAGTTAGTACCTAATCCCACCTTATCGTAGGTGAACCCATTCTTCGAAGGCAAACAAATCACAACTTTTTGACCTCTGTGTCCTAAAATGAACCCATCAACTATAAATGGGGCCACAGAAGGCATCCATACCGGGGTAACACAATCCGCTGGAACAATTACTGTGCATGAAAGCTGATTTTCTAAGATAAAGGTTATGACCGGCAGCACGAGGGAAAATGGAGGAAAATGGAGGGAAAACATAACAATTTTCATACTTTGATACGACTGACAGAACAAATTGACCCCATCTGACCTGGGGGTCTGGTGGGGGGTAAAATGTTTTAGTGAATTCCCATGTCTGTCCTTCATGCTGTTGGAATCAAGTGTCATTAAGTCAATTGTGTGACCCTGGTCACCCCCGTACGTTTCCTGAATGACCCCCATGCCTTTTTAGAAAGTGTAAAATCACTTTTCTTTATCATTCTGGATGGCGCATCAGCTAAGTTATCTTTGGATGGAGTGTAAAACAAAACCACATCGTTGTCATGTGTGAATTGAAATAACTGTTTGATTACTTCATTCATGTCCCGAGACTTGAAACCCTCCCGATTCCATGCATTAAGCAAAACCTGGTTATCAATATGTGCATCAACTCTATTACCAGCTATTCCCTCTCTGACAGATAATAAAGTTTTTAAAAGTGCGTAACCGTCCAAAATCATGATCGCATACTCTTTCTCGTCCTCTCCCCAACAATCTGATATTGTGACCTTATTGGATGGTAAATAAACAATACCACCATACTTGAACAATGATGCATCGCTGTACATCTCAATTTTAACATGTTTCTCTAATTTCCACACTAATTTGTCTCTCCAGTTATCTAAAAACCACCAAAACATTAATTCTTCGCATAATGCACCTGTGACCTTGAGGCGACAATTTGATTTGATACCCATAGAAATTGCTTGGTTAAGTTCCCTGGTATATAACTTAGCCGCCGGTACCGCAAGCATGAAAGAAATTGCTTTCCCGCAAAACGTTTGCAAATCATTAACTGAAACTGACTTTTTCGATAACAAATCCTCCCTTAGAGTCTTGAATGACTCCTTTTTCTTGTCAGTAATTCGAAAACACCTCTCAACCGAATGAATTATGAAACCCAGAAACACCAGTTTTTGATTTGGAAGGAAAACAGATTTTTCCAAGTTAACCCAGTCTAACGAGGATGTCGCAAACTATATAATTTGCTAACAAGGCCCCGTCATAGCACCTAGCAAATGTTTTATTCCTGATTTCCTCCTCTAACCTGTCATCTATGTACAAAAACATTGGCAAATCAAATGTTTTCCTACTTTAGGAGGTAGGTTGTAAATTAAAGTGTGGTTTATGTAACTCGAAAGGTCAGCAAGACATTATCAAAACCTGATTTGTCATCTATGGAAGTAAAATAAGCCTCCTTTTTAACCAACCTTGGGAGATCTTTTAGTGTGTCAAGAGTGAAATGCTTTTATTTAGGTACATAGGATTTAAACATAACCGAGGCTATGACGGTTCCACCGTTAACGGGGCCACTATATAAGGTGGTTCACATTCTCCAACTTTTCCCACGCACTGAATAGAACCATTGCGCAATCTTTCTTGAATAGTGACATCAATGAAATCTGCAAAATGTTTGCATTTATTTGCATTATTAAAATGCCTTGCTGGCGGGGAGTCGCAGTCATAATCCCACCCCCAAAAATGTCCCTTACAGGGTACCAGAAAAAGATTAATATCTACACCAGTTTCAATCCACTGCAATAGCTCGCTGCCCTTTGACCCATTTGACCTTAATATTAGTTTCCAATCCTCCAAATGATTATGAATGTTACCCGCAACAAAATGCCTATCATCTGGGAAATAAATATCAGTAATGTTTGGTAAATTGTCTGGTACCTTCTTATAAGCTACCTCTGCCACACAATGGTCAGACCTTTCGGGGTATAATGAAGTATCGTCTAATGTCCGGAAAGACATTTCCTGAACTTTTTCCGTAAAGGGATCGAACGTCAACATAATATTCTTCTCCCAGACCTTCATTTTGAACTGAACCTACATTTATAACATGACTGAATACACTAAACAAACAAATTTACTATAACTACCACGATCTAATTTTGATACTAAATAAAACGTTATACCGAACTGCTGTTTCGAAATATTTATGACAACAGAACACCATTACATTGCTCATTTTAAGTTTAATCCTGGGCTGGACAATCCCTCATTAAATGCCCAACCTTGTTACATCTGAAACATGTTTGTCTAGTTGGGTTTTGAAAACGCGCCCTCATGAGAGGAGCATAATATGGCCTTGGTGCATATGGCATGTATGGCTGCTGGGGTGGGGGAAAATTTCCATTGGGACCCCTAGGCCATGTTGGAAAGGGTTGAACCGCGCTAGCAGCACTGTTAACCGACTGAACTTGGGGAACTTGCTCTTTATAGCCAATACCAAATGCCTTTAACAGTCTTTTTTCTTTCTCCAGTATAATTTCTTCCTCCTTAGAACTGAGAAATTTTAGAACAAGGGCTTCGTTTTATATGTATGAACACGTGAAATTATCATAGCGATTTTGTTTTTGGCTGGGTTGTCTGTCTTCCTGGCCACATTATCCAACAATATCAGTTTTTCGTATAGTACGTCAACGTTGACCTCCGCCTTTGCCGCCTCATTCTTAGTTTATCTCTGTAATCTGTCAAATTCAGACACCTCATCCTGGTGAGACCTCCGTTAACTTGCTTTCCAACTCCTCTATTTTTCCCAGCAGCATGTCAAACTGTGTAAGACAACGAACTGGTATCTAGACTACAATTTACAACCTCAACCTCTATGTAAAATTCATCCCATGATGCCCCACAAAGGAACCTGACATCAGCGTTTTTTAAAAAACAATAAATATATCACTTTTCTACAGGCACACTCTCTGTAATTTTCTCAATATTTTGATATTTGCAACTGCTTACTTCAATTCATACCAAAACGTGTACAATAAATGATACAACAAATTATCCAGCTTTAAAAGTGGCAACTGCATATTGGCACCCATTCAAAAGATACAAACTTTTCTCTTTTCTACTGAAACATTTCCACAATTTACTTACAGTACGTAAGTTATATACATAACATGAGCAAAACATACTGAAATCAATTTATTCAATAATATAAAATCAATTTAGCACAGGAAACTGGAAACGCATATCAGGTATTGCGAATTCCTCCTGCAGAAACATACATTTATTAGGTGTTTGTTTATTCGTTCATCTATTCTTTTATCTATTTTACATTTTATGCATTTTATATTTATCTTTCTGTTTATATAATTTCACACGTAAGACTGCAGTCCTGACTCATGTACCTTTGTATATGTTTAATGCCTTTCATCTCTTGACTATATGCACTACTTTTAAAAACTAAATCAACATAAAAGCTCCCAGTCGCATGCATTAATTGCACAATTGTACTCAAATTACGTGTAATGATTACTCACAAAAACTCAAATCTTCCTCTTGTATATAATAACGCATGCATTACCGATAATTCTACCGAAATCTTCCTATTATTTATAATAACGTTTCGCATGCATTACTGATAATTCTACTGAAATCTTCCTCTTATAAATTATATAATACCGCTTCGCATGCATTACTGATAATTCTACTGAAATCTTTCCTCTTATATATAATAAAACTTCGCATGCACAACTGAAATCTTCCTCTTATAAATTATATAATAACGCTTCGCATGCATTACTGATAACAACTCTACTGAAATCTTTCTCTTATATATAATTGCGCTTCGCATGCACTACTGAAATCTTCCTCTTATAAATTATATAATAAACGTTTCGCATGCATTACTGATAATTCTACTGAAATCTTCCTATTATATATAATAACGCTCCGCATGCATTAAGCACTGATAACAACTCTACTGAAATCTTTCTCTTATATATAATAACGCTTCAAACACAGCTTGCAAGTATATAGCAGATGCCCCGCTTGCATCATTTACAACAAGTTTAAATATTTTATGAAAGAACTCCTCAAATGCATTACTTAAAATATATTCATATATACCAGTATATCCCGCATGCATTACTTATTATCAATGTAAGCCATCTGTTGCCTGCATTTGTTAATCTATTTATTTTTTAACCCAGCATTTCCATCATAATCATATAACATAAATTATGTTCTTTGTGCATTACCTACAAGATTGATTATGCTGCTCTGCACTCGACTTTTACCCTCACACACAACTGAGAAAAATTATGATGACGCGCAGTCGCTTCCTATCGCTAACAACATGCAAATTGCCAAAGTACCATTAACGCCTCACACAAACATGTCTTTATATATCTGACCGTGTTTTTCCCTCAATCATATCAAGCTCGTCTCAAAATTCCCAGATTACAGTGTGTTCCTGTGTATACTAGAGTATATTCGTTTCAATAAAATACTAAACCATTGCTACTAACTATCAAACTCTGAATTACAGATTTACAAAATATTTACATACCGTTTTCTGCATTTTCAGCCCGTCCCCAACCTCCTATGAATTCTCAGGCGCTTGTGCCCGTTTTTTTCCTTTTGCACTAAGGGGACCTTTACCCTTTCCGTTTTCCTCTAAAGCAAACTGTAGCAACTTAACCAGATTCTCTTGGCAAGGTTCAATGTTTCCCAGCCGGCAAATATTGAGAATGTCCACCGAAATAGTATCGCATTCATCTAGTATTTCCTCTTTCGCTAACGTCGAAATTAAAAAGCTTTTATTTTTCCCAATTCTGGGCTCTCCATCTCCCGGTATTTAGTTAAAATATTCAATTCCATCTTGCCACGGTCACGTCAATTGAAGGACTGACCTCACATGGCTTGATGCTTGTTTATCTTATTCGGGGCCCAGCAAGAGAACTTGTAATATTGTGTACAGTGTTGTTGTTATCAGTTTAGAGGCAGCTGCATCGGTATGCCCCTGTGTAACGCATTTGCCGCGTTTTCTGTACATCAGCTGTACATCAGTTGTGTGCATTTGACATTTGCATTTGTTAACAACTTAAGAAACATCAGATTAGTTTACTGAATTAAAATATCGCGGTAGTATGTTGGGGCAGTACTTAGTTGGTGTTTAAACATTAACATCCTAGATCCACGTAAAATCACGTCCGCATGTGTGTGTATTTACGTATTTGTTTATGTCAGTGTACATTATGCTTCTGTATTATGTCTCACACATCTCCGTTGTATGCATGTTGAATGAAAAACGTTTGTTCCACAGCTGGGGTTAATAACCAAATTATGAACTTCGTGTTTGGTTTTCAATATTTTATTGTACAATACAACATTCCGAATAATAAACACATGAAATAAGTATAAATAGCCTAATGAGAACCTGTAGGTGTTGTGGATTAATCCCCTTTTGTCTATCATTTTCCCAGTATATTACGTAGTCAGTTTCAGAGTAAGTATTTAGTAATTAGAGTCATTATTGTATGTAACATTCTTCCACAATATTTATTTTTCAAATTAAGTCTAAACTTGACTAGTGTTCATATTGCAAGCTACATCTTTACATTATACAGCATAGACTTCCGAACTTGGGGACCATGTATATCACCACTCAAAATGAAGAGGGTGGAGTGATGGTGAGGGGGTTGAAGGAGATGTGTGGGAAAGGGGCAATGTATGCTATAGCTTACCATGTATGTTTTAACTTCCCAATAGTTTGGCAACCCTAAAATTTGCTCTTGTCCAAAATTTACTGTCATAAGTTACTCATAAGACATAAACAAGATGTCAAATCTTACTTGAAAATGTTCAGTTGCCCGACCCACCCAACACCAATGCTCTCTCCTATCTGATACACTCATACGCCAGTGACTGTTCAATCTAGTATTCTACTCTCTGCCTATTTATCCTTCTTCAACATAAGATCGAGAGAATCCCTCTTAGAAAATGTCATTTTACAAATTAATGACTACACAGTTTATTCCCCAAAGACGGTAAT
Source organism: Cyrtodaria siliqua (assembly GCA_037043455.1). Lineage (NCBI taxonomy): Eukaryota > Metazoa > Mollusca > Bivalvia > Adapedonta > Hiatellidae > Cyrtodaria > Cyrtodaria siliqua. Next base: position 48,965 of record JAWPHD010002093.1, on the reverse strand, counting down.
GGCGTACATCTGCTTCTGTCCTTTGTTATTTTACTATAATCTTTATAATTCACACAATTTATCTTCTTAGACTTCAGTGGTGTAAGAACGTTTTAGATATTTGGGGCACAGGCTGTGCCATTGACTATTTTAAAATTGTTGATAACGTGTTTGTGCGTTTGACACGCCTTTTCATGAACACAATAACTACTTTTCTTTGTCAATGGGCTAATTTTAGGAATGAGACAGTAACATTTCCGAACACAAACACAGTTTTGTGGATTCACAACACAATTTCGCTAAATAATGGGAGGGGTACGGGGTGAGGGTTGGCAAAATATATTCTGGTTCCCCACACGCTATATCCTCTGTGAGATTATTGGAGTGGTTGTCCTGTTCCTGCGCCTATATCCTTCAACCAGTATAACTGGTCAGACAATCCTTCATTTCTTTAGGTAATCTAGACAATTATCAATACCACCTGATACTGGACATTAATGTTGGTTATACCGCCGCAACATAACCAACGTCATAGGGTGTCATCTGGCAACATATTCCCAACTACTCAAACATCCATTTCAGTCCAAACAACATTACTACTCATCCTTCAGCAGTTATCAACTGCCCTCACAAATTCGCCCATGAGCACCTCAGACAACTCAAGACATCAGATGTGTCTACATCGATTCTCGTCATATAATAGCTTCGTCATCAGTTATGGTTCACCAAATCTTAACCAATGCTGAGTAAATGTTCTACCAGTTAACACCCTCGATACATCGTCCCATAATAATAACCTAACCATCGGTCATTGTTCCCCAAATCTCAACCAATGCAATGCTGAGTAAATGTTCTACCAGTTAACAACCTCGATACATCGTCCCATAATAATAACTTAACCATCGGCCATGGTTCCCCAAATCTCAACCAATGCTGAGTAACTGTTAACACCCTCGATACATCTTCTGGATATAAGCCTCAATGCTTGACCGTAAATGTCCATGAAGTGAATTCTTAATTACCACGAAATTATTTAGTTAACTGTTCGGCAATTAAGGTGTATATTTGCTTAAGTTACTAATGTCAAGAACACTCAAATTGAGTTTCTAACACGAGAACACGATGTCAGATCTGAATGGATAAATCTTTTCTAAATTACAATTTATACAATGCATCAGATAGTTGGTATATATATAAGGTACGTTAACAAAAATGGAGTTGAAATTATTTTTTTAAACTTTTATTTTTGATATTTTTATTGATTTATTTTTATGTTGGTTTATCAAACACAATTTATTAGTTAGAATAACTGCGCACTATCAAACCTAGGAACATTTTACATATACTGTTATATTGTTTAGTGGGAGCAGTTAACACCCTCGATACAGATCGTACCCAATAATCATCCGAATACTCGCCTACCAGCATACTCGTTTATCAGCATGTGTTGCAACTATCCTTTTTAGGAAGTGAGGGCATACGTTTGATTTCTGTGTTTTTCATCATAGCTAGGCGCCCAGCCGTAGTTCGTCCGAAGGTAATCTGTCCTTGGTTTTTCACAAATACTTCTGCCTATATATAATTCTGCTCTGTGAACGTGAATCTCTTAGATCTCAAATTTCGAAAGTTGCCGTTTTGAGTTCCAATCATCTCCCTTTAATATATATCATTTACTGAATTCACATTATCCTAGTGATCCGGCATCTTTCATTGTCACTGTATAAAAATATAGCGTGTGTTTGGTTGAATCCTTAAATGTGATCCCATTCATAATAGCTATAATTTTGTTTATGTATGCGTGTATATGTTTATTATGCCTCCAGACGAGTGGGTTGTGATGTAGAGATACAGTTTATCAGCATGTGTTGCAACTATCCTTTTTAGGAAGTGAATGCATACGTTTGATTTATGTGTCTTTCAATATAGCTAGGCGCTCTGTCGTAGTTCGTCCGGGGGTTGTCTGTCCTTGGATGTTCGCAAATGCTTCTGCTATATATAATTCTGCTTTGTGAACGTGAATCTCTTACATCTCAAATTTCAAAAGTTGCCGTTGTGAGTGTATGTATGTTTGATTTCTTTGTCTTTTATCGTAGCTAGGCGCCCTGCCGTAGTTCGTCCGAAGGTTGTCTGTCCTTAGTTGTTCGCAAATACTTCTGCTTTTTATAATTCTGCTTTGTGAACCTGAATCTCTTAGATACCAAATTTCAAAAGTTGCCGTTGTGAGTTCCAATTATCTCCCTGTAATATATACTATTAACTGAATTCACAGTATCATACCTAGTGATCCGGCACCTTTCATTGTCACTGTCTAAAAACATAGCGTGTGTGTGGTTGAATCCTTAATGTGATCCCACTCATAATAACTATAATTGTGTGTGTGTGTGTATGCGTGTATATGTTAATTGTTCCTCCAGAGGAGTGGGTTATGACGTAGAGTTACAGTTTATCAGCGTGTGTTGCAACTATCCTTTTTAGAAAGTGAATGCATTCGTTTGATTTCTGTGTCTTTCATCATAGCTAGGCGTCCTGCCGTAGTTCGTCCGAAGGTTGTGTGTCCTATTTGTTCGCAAATAGTTTTACCTATATACAGTCGAACCTCGATAATTCGAACACCGGTAATTCGAATACCATCGGTAATTCGAACACATTTTCCGGTCCCGACACAACTCCTATATAATTCAATGTAATTTAACCTCGATTATTCGAATATTATTTCTCGAATACCCCGGCTCGCTCGAATACTTTTTACGGTCCGAAGATCCATTGTTGTGTGAATTTAAACCTCGCTTAATCGAAGGTGATGATCCGTCGCCATGCGACGTCGGCCATATTAATTGTAATCGACGCGTTTGCATTTGTTTGTAGCAAGTTCGATCATAGTGCGAAAACAGATAAAGTTGGTTGTTAAAGGTGCGAACATTTATGATTGAAAAGCGATAATAGACAGATACAATTTATATTTAGTGAACTTCGTTTACTGTTAAAACACGGTTGATTTTCTAATTAAATAATGTATGTTGATTGGTTTTAATAAAAATAAAACAATAATTAAAATAAAGTGTGTTCACTTTTTAATTAGATAAGAGCAATTCCCGAGTATGTTTATTGAACTTCGTTTACTGTTAATTACGATAAACACTTTTGATTTTCTAATTAAATTACATTTGTTGATTGGTTTAATAAAAATAAAACAATAATTAAAATAAAGTGTGTTCACTTTTTAATTAGATAAGAGCAATTCCCGAGTATGTTTATTGAACTTCGTTTACTGTTAATTACGATAAACACTTTTGATTTTCTAATTAAATTACATTTGTTGATTGGTTTAATAAAAATAAAACAATAATTAAGATAAAGTGTGTTCAGAATTAGAGAAGAGCATTTCGCGAGTGATTACTGATTAGAAATTTAACGGCTACATGTGTATATAAAGAAACGGTTTTCATAACGTCTTCATATTAAATTCAAAATGTCACAGTGAATTATGTGCTACGCTATTGTCTATTCTATTCAATTGTATGTACCGAAACCAGTCTTACATTGTTCTCATTATTCGGACTTCCGGAATGTATGTTAAAATCTATTATTGTGATATTTCTTTAAATAAATGATAAAACAAACACATTATTGCAGTTTTTCTTGTATTTTCAGTGTATGAACATAAAACACATACCGAGAACAATGCATCACGTACACAAGTAACACTATTTCGGGTGGTACACAAATTCGGATAGATATTTTGGTTTTTATCGTAACCTCGATGCCTCGAAGCCACCGATAGCTCGAACATATCCCTATGGTCCCGCTGACTTCGAATTATCGAGGTTCGACTGTATATCTATATATATATATAGAAATTGGCGAGGCAACGGGTTGTTGAAACAAAACTTTGTTATGTGGTGCAAAATTTAAACCTAGTTATGTGACATATATATATACTATATACATATAAAAGAGTATGATAATGGACCTTTGGAAACGGCCGAGCACGACACATACGAAATATTGCAGTCTCGGTTTGACTGAGACTGTTCATGAGCGGTAGTGAAATATGCTAGCTACCGCTCACGCCCTCTAGCCCCGGGTTGAGCAGAACTCAATATTCATAAAATCAACAGCACAACATTTTAACCATCCCGAAGATGGCATGCATATGGCGGTGGACATAGTACACAATTTTAAAAAAATAATGCAGACTAGAGGCAGTACTATCTCATATCAGAAACAGTTTACTGAAATGTTAATCGAATGATTACACATATATGAAAGGGAAACATGTTACTTTTACAGGGAAAAACGTTCTGTATGCCAAACGCGAAACTCGGCATGCATGTTTAAACAAACACTATCGATGTTGTAAAGAACATACGAATGGCATTGATAATAAAACTACAGTTTACTTCCACTTTGATATTTAGTCCGCAAGTGTTAATTCTGAAGCTGCCTTTAAATACATAAATAAAAGGAAGGGTCACTGTGGTGGGGGTGGGGGTGGGGGCGTGGCGTGTAAACATTTTAAATTTAGGTTTGTTCTTCGTTATTATACCATATATTTTAATTCAATAAGTATGCATTGTTCTCAACCATTGGGAATATTGTCAAACAATTTAGTTTGAACTCTGTGAGGAAAGCACGTTTGGGATATATAAGCTGATCAGGTTTATTTTACAATCATCAAACATCACGTTCATTGAGTTCTATATGTAGAGTCTATTATATCTCCGTATTGGGTTTCAAAAAAGGATATCTGATAGGTCACGTACGATGTCTTTCAATGATGTAGGAAACATAAAAAGAGTTTGTTCCACCGTATGATCAAATAAGCAAATTGAATTGAAATGAAGCTCTGTCACATTTATTCTGCATTATTTAAACGGCCACTCATTTCTTTTACGCGGAAAACTTAGCAGGGGCGGATCCAGGATTTCAGCTTAGGGGGGGGGGCGTAATATTTTGGTCAATTTTCGGGTCCGTCTCTAGCCTCATAAAACATTTGCGGTAGTGCATTGATAGGGTAAAAAAGTATGTTTTTAAATAAAAGGATTTAACAATGTGTTAATTAAACCACTCATTAGCCATTATGTGTCTAGCGAGCGAGGAAAAAAAATATACTGAGGGCGTGCAACGAAATTGTTTGATATTTTATCTACAGTAACATGGACATACACGTATGAATAAGAAAAAAGTCCGTTTTCAAATAAAAGTATTTAACAATGTGTTAATTAAACCACTCATTAGCCATTATACGTTGAGCGAGCGAAGCGAGCGAGAAATTTTTTGATACTGAGGGCGTGCAACGAAATTGTTTGATATTTTATCTACAATAACATTGACATACATGTATGAATAAAAAAGTCCGTTTTCAAATAAAAGTATTTAACAATGTGTTAATGAAACCACTCATTAGCCATTATGCGATGGGGCGAGCGAAGCGAGGGAGACATTTTTTGATACTGAGGGCGTGCAACGAAATTGTTTGATATTTTATCTACAATAACATTGACATACATGTATGAATAAAAAAAGTCCGTTTCCAAATAAAAGGATTTAACAATGTGTTAATTAAACCACTCATTAGCCATTATGCGTTGAGCGAGCGAAGCGAGCGAGACATTTTTTGATACTGAGGGCGTGCAACGAAATTGTTTGATATTTTATCTACAATAACATTGACATACATGTATGAATAAAAAAAGTCCGTTTCCAAATAAAAGGATTTAACAATGTGTTAATTAAACCACTCATTAGCCATTATGCGTTGAGCGAGCGAAGCGAGCGAGACATTTTTTGATACTGAGGGCGTGCAACGAAATTGTTTGATATTTTATCTACAATAACATTGACATACATGTATGAATAAAAAAAGTCCGTTTTCAAATAAAAGGATTTAACAATGTGTTAATTAAACCACTCATTAGCCATTATGCGTCGAGCGTACGAGAACATTTTTTTATACTGAGGGCGTGCATCGAAATTGTTTGATATATTATCTACAGTAACATGAACATGCATGTATGAATAAAAAAGTCCTTTTTCAAATAAAAGGATTTAAAAATGTGTTAATAAAACCACTCATTAGCCATTATGCGTCGAGCGAGCGAAGCGAGCGATAAAACATTTTATACTGAGGGCGTGCAACGAAATTGTTTGATATTTTATCTACAGTAACATGGACATACATGTATACATGTATGATCCGGAACTGTTAGGGGGGCGCGCGCCGGGTGCGCCCCCCCCCCCCCCCCTGGATCCGCTAGTGATTAGTACTGTATTAATCCATGCTCAAGGATTGAACTTATGCCCAATATATTTAAACCTGGCATTGATTGAATAGCCCCTAATTTCTTAGAGAGACAACATGGCGGAATATATGCATTGGTCCAATATAAATGCAACGGAGTCGATGAGCCCATTCTCCTTAGGAATTAGGGCTCGATCTGGCTTGATTTAAATCGCGACCCGCGCTTCATTCAACGATTGCATCTGTCATTTATTAGTATACGGTATCTAGTGCATCAATTAACCATGAGTACAGACTTACACGTCTGAAATTCCTGTCAACCACGTTGCAGCGGGGGTGGCTTTAACTCATATGCTGGAGGTCGTCGGCTCGATCCTCGACCGTGTCACACCAAATACTTAATTTGTAGCTTCATTGATTGACGTTGATGCTATAAGTGTTATGCTATGACTGGTTGGTCAGATGTCTACGGCGTGATCCACTTCCATATATATGTACTATTTATACACACTGCATGCACTTAGCGTATTTGAGCATAGCTGGTCCATTTTACTAATACACAGGTTTTTCAGTATACATTCTTACATATTGAAAATAATATTCTGATCAAGAAAACATTTATGTTTTATCATTTTACATCTGTATATGTAACATCTCGTTGTGATATAATCACAATAAATTATAAATAAGTCTCTCGGCTGTTCATTTGACTAAAATCACTAAATCTCAAATCTCAGAGCTTATCTTAATCAAAAGTATTCATCATGCACATACTAGCATAACTGTATGCAAACACATGCATACTTATGCACACGGCTGTTCATTTGACGAACTAACATCAATACATTGACCATCACAGAAGCAGATCAACTCACTCAGTAATTCTGGTCGGTAACAGCTGGTTCATAACATGAGGACCTGTGTCGTGCCACACTCTGTTGGGTCTGGCATATTTAGCATGTGTTCTCCAAATCAGTAACAGATATGCACATTTGATAGATGAAGTAAAACCTATCATCTGTTTCGGGGAGAATGGGTGGGGGTAAACAACTTCCTTGGTTTTAAACTCTTGTTTTATTCTCAACGTATTCAGATACATACATTTATCAGACAAGATAATTCTTAAGCCGCACCAGCACTGTTTTCTTTGCCAATATCAACGGAAGAGCAACATGTGTCACATTCTGTGAGTGTGTAAACCATCGGCAAGATCCGCTCACATTAACGTTAATCAACGCTATCATGTATATGGAATAATATGGTTAAAAATAAATGCTTGCCAGTCTCGAAGAATAGATTTTCCACACCCAAATACACTCTGTACAATTTGAAAAATTGCCATTCCGTCGAAAATGATGCTTTCCACTTCATCGATACTCCTTAACACCGATCCTCATGTTTTCCATGATATCGGCCTTTTTGTTTGCAACCCTTTTCCCATCATCACAAAACTAACACAATGGTACAGGTGCATTCTCAAAAGTCATGACTTTTTCCAGAGACGTATTTTTTAATTAGTGTATGGTTATTAGCCCTAAATACATCTCTTCCTCATTACTTATTTTTTTATTTGAATTTCACAGAATCTTACTATGTGTCATTGTCTTTTTTTAGTAAGACATCAACAAACTCTTAGTGAGGTCCTCCTGTCCTTCGTGTCCTATTAAACGTTCAGTAAAATATATTTAAGTTGACCTAGGACATTCATGTCCGTTTGTTCGTTTGAGTGTAGTGTACACTGTACAGTATTCATTAGGAAGGGTGATTATAATTGAGTACATACTACTCTTTCTGTGTCATGTAAGCAGTTAGATGCAATATTGGACTAAAATTCTGCGCAGAGCGGAAGGAGCTCTGCTCTGTCATCACAAAACACGTCACATCTACTAATGTTATATATTAATTTCTTTAATCGCAAACATCTTAGTAACATGCTGTTACGTTTCTGATTTTAATGAAATTGTTCAAACAGCAACTTTATTCTAATGTATACAGTTTATATTTGAATAACCTCTTCATAAACTTTACCCTTGCTCTGGTAAAATACTCCTAGGTAAAATATTCATATGAGGAGAAATACTTTAGAGTACTTTTAGACTACTTCTTAATTATTTAGAATACAATGTGTTATGTTGTCCTATGGTATTTTGTCTTCCTATAAGCTCCATACCAATCTTTATAAAATAGCGACCATCTTGATGCCTTATTGGTTTACTTGGTTCGCCCTCATTTTTGTCAATTTATGCTGATTAGTTTGATAAACTTCAGACCAAGACAAACGTTTTGTTATATAATATGTTTTGTTCTATTTTTGTTACCACGTACCCCTTAAAATGATCATCGATTTTGGCCATGGTCACCCTACTATTCAGGCAACATGTACATTTTTTATTTTCTTGTTCTACACTTTATGTTGTTAGAAAAAGACAATAATTTTAAAAGTTATTAAATGATCAAGATATATCCAATTTGTTTATTCCGTTAAGTAGCATTGAGCACATGGTGACCTATATAACTTTGAACATTAGAAGTAGATATAAAAATCGAACAGGAAAAGTAGCATTCTAGAACGACAGTCAACCACAAACACACATACAGAAACAAAGAACAATTTTAAAGATGAATAAAAGGAAAAATAAGCCATCACAAACACAAAAGGGTTGACAATAGGGCTACCGCCTTGGAGTCAGGCTCTAGGTGCACCAAACCTCACTTTTACCCTATTGTCATCCCAATAAACGGGACAATGTAAATAAAGATATCTCCCGACAGGTTATATTCTCTATCAAACACGGCAGCATTAATAGGCAATATAAGTAAAACACATGTTTGATAAGATTAAAGACAAACATCAAACGCGACCGTCTTATATGGTTTCAGATAGCCGTCGTCGCATGATCAACAATCTGTCCGGTCATCGCACAGTCAAAGAGGAAAGCATAGTGGCGACCTGTAAATGGGTCCACCATTAAACATGCAGTGCGTTGCAAAATGATAGGGTCTTAACCTCTTTTTATAAACGTTTTAACACGTTTAATAAAGACTGTATGAACGTGATTATGAACAATGATCTTACGAAGTTTGTAAATAACATCACCATAGAAGTCAGGTTATGATAGTTCTTGTCGCAGAAGAGTTCTTAAATTACTTTTATATTTTGTTTACGATAATGAAATTGTGCAAAGGTTTATCAAAGTTTATGGTAACGGTAGCCCTGCTGGAGTAGCTTTTTAGATATACACTGATAACGAATATTAGAAAAGCGAATACGTTGAGAAACATAGACCACATAAGCCCGGAGAACATCCCCATCTAAGTGAGGATAATTAACAATATCAAACCCTGATATATTTTTAAAATATAAATGTATTTAAGAACCTTTCTGCGACAAGGTCTCTCATAAACAGACTTCTATGGTAACGTGATGCGTAGGAAGTATCGGATGAAAGACTCAACGTGAAATCTCTTTCATAGCAATACAATAACAAATCTGCGACAAGAGGTGCACAGTTCGTACACATAGTTATACCAACAATTTGTCTATAAACGGTTGTTCCATACCTGACGAAAATATTATCTAATAGGAAATGAGTGCTTCACAAACTTCTTGGCAAGTCAAAATAGTGAAATTGTCTGAAATGACGTTAGTAAAAAACGCTTTAATATTGTTACAGGCCAAAAATGTAGTTTTGTTCTCTAGCGATTTTTTTTTGAATAAGAGCAATAAGGTTGTATATAGTGTAGAGAAGTCTTAAGTACTTATACACTACTCAACTTTTATAATCGGTCACCCAGGTTTTTTGAAAATAACACGAATACTAAAAACTGGAAATCACCGAAACACATACCAATATTTTATTAAGTTTATCAATAAGATTTTAGTCCAATCAAGGCAGATTAAGTTTTATAAATCGCTAGCGATATTTGTTAAACGACGCCAGTTAAAATTTCAAATGAAACTAAGAATTATTAAAAAATATATAATTCTTTGAAAAGTAACCGATTATAAAAGTTGAGTAGTGTAGATGAAACTTAACGTTTACTGCAAATTTATCAAGGACGTCTGAATTTTAGACCAACATAAATTAATCCCAGAGTTTTCATAAGTTTTAGCATATTATTGTTAAACGTGATCTTTAACGAGAGTAAGACAAGAAGTTAAAACGTTGCAGATGTTTTTGGTGGTGCAGGCACTAGAATTCAAAATAAAACGAGCTTTACATGATTTTATGTAATTTGGGGAATCCAGTACATAGTTGGCAGTTTGTTTTGCTTTTTGTCTAACCCAACCTTGACAGTAATGCACCGAGTGATATGATACTGGCCTACATCGAAAGTCGAATAGGAGATCAGCAGCTCATAATTACGGCAATTGTTCCTTATGCATACATCATATTTTTTGAGAGGTATTATTGTTTACGAATGATCATTTCTGCCGCACATTACAGTAGCGTTGGAAAGTTTTAGAAACTCGGGAGGAAGGTTGGGCCCAAATGAACATTTTCAATTTTTGATAAAGTTTCACCCCACCCCCACCCGCTTTCGTTTTGCTTGTCACATATTTAATGCAAACAATATCTAATTTGGTTTGTCAATTGATTAGTGTTATGTGTTATGCTTTGCCGGCCACAAGCACTTGTGTTGGACTAAAACATAAACTGACACAATATGTGGTGGGAAGTGTGGAAAAACATTCACCAGGCCCACCCTGTCAGATTATTGAGGTGTGCCTGTTGAGGAGTATATTCTTTAACATGAAAAGTTGTTACCTTTAACGGTCGGGTTGTTACCTTTAGCGGAAGAGGTGATTGTTACCTCTGGGATTGGCAAATAGTATGAAAATGATTCTTCTTATGAATGAAACTTCTTATTTGTTGTTTAACGTTTCGTGTCTGACTGAGTAACATTTTGACAAACAAAATCTCGCTGTTTGTCGTAAGACCCTAGCTGCCAGTAAGTTTGGAATTGAATTGAATTGAATTGGATTTTATAGTCGCACCAACAGCTAAGGTCATATGGCGACTTTCCAGCTTCCATTGGTGGAGGAAGACCCCAGGTGCCCCTCCGGCCAATTTTTGTGCACGGGCGGGCACCTGGGTAGAACCACCGACGTTCCGCAAGCCAGCTGGATAGCTTCCTCACATAAACAGTAAGTTTGGAATATTTCTTTAGCACATTCTTGAGAAACTTTGTGCGAACATTTAAAGCTGTTTGCCCTGTATACTCATATACGTGATCCCTGTGATTTTGTCGTATGTTTCTTTTCCATTTATCAGTGTTTTCCTTTTCGTTTTCTCGACAAATTATTCTTAGCAGGGCTTTGCTAGCCAGCTTGTTTGCGTGTCTGATTTATAGATAATATCACTTTACAGATCTGATAACTATAACATTATCTGCAAGGACAACAAGGGGACATATGGCATATATCCCCGTGTTGCTATAAGAAAGTGTCGATGTCCCCTTGTTGCTGTCAAGTTTCAGTAGTTTTTCAGATAGCCCCAATGTGTGTCCTGGCGAATTATTTAATAACCTATTTAATAACCTATACTAGATATCTTTACATAACATAGAATGGCACTAGAGGAATCAAAATACCATAAAACGTTAAAATATGCCAATTTGATATATAGCCCCTTTTGCTCTATGCCGTCGTCATGTTTGTGATTTTAGAACAAAAGACAACTGATATATAACCGGAAGTTATACCTCTGCTAGGCATGCGCAATGAAGAGTAATGATTTTTTGTATTATAAACATGTGAACACAATACTGAACGTTTTTTATGCTTTAGTTCATAAGATATAGTATTTTATTTGAAGTTGTTCAGTATAACGTAGCATTTTAAGCATACCGGAAGTAAACGCGCGCGCAACTTGCGCAACAGAGTGAATTTGAGGTGGGTTCCTATCTAACCTTAATCATTAGGATCAAGGGTATATAGATGCAAAACTTGGTGCTTGTATCATAAATAGCACAATTGTTGTAAAATGTCGACCTATGCTACTCCACTAGTCGAATTTCTGCGTGTGAAAAAAACGAGCGAATAAATTGTGCTAATCGCTAGTTGGCGCTTTAATTGGCATAATCTGTCCAGACCGATATCTGCAAGTAAGACATATGCATGATACGGTCTAGCTGGCCGAGGCTATATTTTCACCTACTGAATATCTCAACATCTCGGACATGTGTAACTAGTGAAAGGATATGGAAGTCCTGAAATGGAAAACGAACTTCTAATAAAATGCATCCATCCACTCGACCATGAAGCCTCCATTATAATAGTATTTGTTTATTAATAAAACGAAACCATTTGTGTAAGACATTATACTCTTATATATTGAATATAAACATGATCGGATAAATAGAGAAACAAATCAACAACAAGAAAACAGCAGGTTTAGCCAAATGGGGCTGTCATGTAAGGTTGAGTTGTTTTTATCAGATAAAAGTGTGTTGTGAAGTTGAGTAAGCTATTTATCTTAGACCACAGAATTAAAACATACTCATATCAGTACCTGGTGCTGTACACTATGAAGAAAATATCCAGAAATACATTGTTTCATGAACCTAGTGATGCTTGCGTTAACTAAACGTTGTATTTTCTATGGTAACGAGTGAAGTAGACCGTGAAATAACCAGTTGTCTATCATACTACACTCATTTGATCACATATCCCACTGGGAGCTCAATTTTCTAGGTTATTGTGGGGTTTTTTGTATTTATATATATATACACGAGCATCTTTGTGTTTTATTTATATTGCCTATTAATGCTGCCTTGTTGGTTAGAGAATAGTTCATGGCGAAGATTACTTTTTACTGGGAGGAAGTAGGGTAAGTTTGAGGTTTGGTGCACCCTAGACATGGCAAGAAGAAAACACTAATAAAAAAATAGCAGTTTTTGACAAACGAGACTGTCCTGGAAGGTTAAGTTGTTTTTGCCAAATAAAGATGTGCTATCAAGTTAAGTAAGTTATTTATCTTAGATTACATAAGTGAAACATGCTCATATCAGTACCTGGTGTTGTACATCCTATAGTCAAGTAAGCTATTTATCTTAGATTACATAAGTGAAACATGCTCATATCAGTACCTGGTGTTGTACATCCTATAGTCAAGTAAGCTATTTATCTTAGATTACATAAGTGAAACATGCTCATATCAGTACCTGGTGTTGTACATCCTATAGTCAAGTAAGCTATTTATCTTAGATTACATGAGTGAAACATGCTCATATCAGTACCTGGTGTTGTACATCCTATAGTCAAGTAAGCTATTTATCTTAGATTACATGAGTGAAACATGCTCATATCAGTACCTGGTGTTGTACATCCTATAGTCAAGTAAGCTATTTATCTTAGATTACATAAGTGAAACATGCTCATATCAGTACCTGGTGTTGTACATCCTATGAAGAATAAATCCAGAAATACATTGTTTCACGAACATAGTGATACTTGTGTAAACTAAACCTTGTATTTCTTACGGTAACGAGTGAGGTAGACCGTAAAATAACCAATTTTCATATCTATAAAATCATTAGATACCGTCAACTTTCTACCTTCATGTGATCATAAAATAGTTAAAACAATCGACGGGGAAGTATAAAATCGGGCCACCTAACACACTCGCACTATTGATGATCAAATAATGACTTAGCCTGCACATAACATGTATAAAGGGAAACACGGCAATCATGAGTTTTTATCAAGCTTTGAAGTTAGCTTCTCGATTGATTTAGTATTCAGTATCCGCTTGACTTTAAGTCTGTTTGCATTCAATTAAATACATTTTTGAGGTTTCCTTTTTACTTATTATACTACAATTGGTTCAAACATATTATCATGATTATTGATGCAATATAAACATATTATCATGATTATTGGTGCAATATAAACAAATTATCACGATTATTGGTGCAATATAAATATATTATCATGATTATTGGTGCAATATAAACAAATTATCATGATCATTGGTGCAATATAAACACATTATCATGATTATTAGTGCAATATAAACATATTATCACGATTATTGGTGCAATATAAACATATTATCATGATTATTGGTGCGATATAAACATATTATCATGATTATTGATGCAATATAAACAAATTATCACGATTATTGGTGCAATATAAACATATCATCACGATTATTGGTGCAATATAAATATATTATCACGATTATTGGTGCAATATAAACATATTATCACCATTATTGGTGCAATATAATCATATTATCACGATTATTGGCGCACGATTATTGGTGCAATATAAACATATTATCACGATTATTGGTGCAATATCACGACTATTGATGCAATATAAACATATTATCACAATTATTGGTGCACGATTATTGGTGCAATATAAACATATTATCACGACTAGTGGTGCAATATCACGATTATTGATGCAATATAAACATATTATCACGATTATTGGTGCAATATAAACATATTATCATGATTTTGATGCAATATAATCGTATTATCACGATTATTGGTGCAATACAAACATATTATCACGATTATTGGTGCAATATAAACATAATATCACGATTATTGGTGCAATATAAACATATTATCACGATTTTGATGCAATATAATCGTATTATCACGATTATTGGTGCAATATAAACATATTATCACGATTATTGGTGCAATATAATCCGAAGTTAATAATAAGCACATTTTATATTAAATAGTACTATTGGAGTACGTGAACTGAGAGGTTCTGTTCATACATTATATATAAAAACATAAAGAGACGGCAGTAGTGTATAAACTGTACATCATTGAATATATATGTTCTACGCAAAGTAAGAATATGGACGATTCCGGAATTGCTCTGCGCAAAGTAAGAATTCTTAAAATGCGCAACGATTCCGGTATTGCGCAGAACTATTCCGGAATTCCGCAAGGGGTTAAATATATAAACCACGCATTAAGTGTCACTGCACAATTTGAGAATATTTTGCGCAAAGTAAGAATTTGTGTTATGATGTGTATAGGAAGCTGCTAATTTTAAACCTACTTATATTTCATTTTAATATGCTTCTTTTGCTTCACCCATCTGCGACGAACAGATAATTCACAGTTAAGTATCGCGTATGATTAACATAAACTTAATTATTTACAAAACAATTTGAATTCCTTAACTTCAACAATACTTTCCAGGTTCCATAATATTTGGTAAGAAAATTCAATTGAACTATTTTTAATTATTTCAAACGAGGTTGCATGACAATGCACTTTATTAAAAGTACATTATTTGCCCATTTAATTACGTTTCGCCTACACAGGCCGTGAGTATGGTTAACATTTCTGCTTATGAAAGTAAACTATGTTATACTACCTAATATGTCGGAATAATTAAGTAAGACGGTTCTATCTGTTGAATCGAAAATCACTCTTTCATTGGCTTTTCATGAAAAAAAAAAAAAAGGTGGTATGCAGATATAATCAACGTGTTGCTGTCGTTTTAAAACGCGACTTTGACTTGAACATTATTTAGATATCGATGAAGAGAAAACAATGAAAATAATTGTTTCGTCTGCACACAACCTCGACATAGGAAGAGGAAACCAAGAAAATTATAGAAAGGAAAGAATAATGCAAACTTTAATATATGAATTTTATTGAAAACGCCCGTGCGTCCTTTTTATAGACCACTTATTGCTTGAGTGTCATTTTCATGCGTAAATCTGATATTTAAAATAATAAATAAAAAAATAGATTTGATAGTTTTAAACAAGTAATCATCTTTTTTCACGTTTTGAAATATGTTTTTATTGTGGAAATATCTGTTATAATTTAGGCCAGACCTTCGTTTCCCAAATGTTTCACAAGAAGCGAAAACGGGGTTGGCTGGGGTATGAAATAAACCGTAATTTCTGTTTAAATGGCCTGTATATTGAACAATTAATTGAACAATTAAAACATCGAAAAATGATTTATACAACTGGCAAATATAGGCCACGCATTCGTTTTCCCGTTTATTTGAAGTGCATTAATTTCCCATTTAATTACGTTTTGCCTACATAAACCGTGAGCAATTTTTTTTTTTATCGCGTGAAACTATGTAATATTTCCAAATAGGTTAGAATGAGTAGGTATGACTTGTTGAATTGCATTTCATAAAAGGTTTAGTTGTTGAAGTCAGGCGATACAGTATAGAAGATATGACAACACTAATACTTCTTATAAAGAATCATATAGAATTTTTTTTAAATATATTAATATGACAGAACATAATTATAACTCGACATAGAAAATGGAAGATTAGATAAACTCAAAGAGATGAAATTGTATTGAAAACCGTCGACATACCACTTATTGCGTGTGCGTCCTTTTTATTACCAAATTTTGCCTTTTTGTCCTATTCATGTGATCGCTTAGGTATTTCTCAAGCATTTATATAAGCCCCCCAATTCATTAATTCTGTATTTTTCAGCTTTAAACATATAATATATGTTGTGTAATACCATCATCTATTAGTAATATGCAAAGGAAAATTGTCTTTGAGAATTATAAAAAAAAAAATATTTTTTTTTTTAGATGTTTTTTTTATTGGTCATAATTCTTACAGTAGTTCAAAAATAACAAAGATAGATACAACAGCAATGCAAAAACTGGGTAAATCAATGTTAGTAGCATCATATTTATGTATACACATCAATGTGTCAATTGCAGAGTAAAAGTTATGTTGGTGGGTCCTATCTAGACTTCTTTTCGCTTTATTATAGTTGCGTTTTATTCTTTAGCGTTGTTATAGGTTAAGATTATAATAATTAATAATAATAATTTGCAAATATGTAAAAACAAAAACACAACAAAAAAAAGCCTAATACACCAAGAACTAAAAGAAAATAGCATTTCCAACTATAAATTAAATATTTCGAAATACGCATATATTGTCGTCATTAAGTATGAAAAAACTTCTAATATGATAACACCTATTTAACATTTCTTCCAGCTAGTTAAATTATTTAACTTTCACCGAGTCCAATATATTAGTATACGTCAATAAATTATGGCGAAATAATTATATTTGATTTAAACATATTTCATTTCATTTTTTATTTCCTTTATTGTGATTGGCTAATTAAATAAAGGGGCGTATCTCATTGCATTTAAACAATATGATTGACCAACATGTCTCAGGGCCACAAGTAATTGTAAGCGTGACGGAGCGGCGCATGGACTCCTTCACACCGTTGAACAACATTACACACACACTCTCTTAACAGTGTGAAGTTTGTTTAATTTGGTCCATTATACACCAATCATATATAAATTGACAAAAAGACTGTTAATCGAACGTTGTATTTAACTATTATTACATTACATGGTCATGCATTAATTACTCTAAGCGATGGGGAAGCTTATATTAGTCAGTTTTACAATGTATATTTCCGACAATATAAACATACATAAAACATGTTTTACTGAAACAAAAATGATTAAATCGATAACTTGTATAATTATGTTATGTTATACGATATTGTTTAATGATGCATGTATTTCGAAATATATTTAAACATATTTAACATATTTAGTACAATACGAATATTGTTTCATCTTATATACCTATATACACCAATAAGGTGAGCTTCCTCGCCAAATATGATATCTGAGAACTATGTTATTATCGTGTATTCTATAAATGATTTATGATGTTAATTTGTTTTCTTCTATATACTTACATGTTGGCTCCGTTATATCCATTCAATCAAAAGAGAATTAGACTTAATCTTTGACTAATAACCACAATATTGTACGCCGGACCCCCAGCAAAGCTATTTATTAAGTGTCCGTCTAACGGGTGTTAGACGGTGTCCGTCTAACGGGTGTTAGACGGATACATTTGAGCGCATGGAATCTTTCATATATACGCAAGAGAGCCATGCACAAGTGCGTATCAATCCTCGGACTGATAGTACACACAAATGAAGACAATACGATTTATCGCCGTGTGTTTTAAGACAGATGGTTTCATAACAATCTTACACACGTCGATATATAAAAGGCAGTGTTTCATTTGTTTTAAAGGTCAAATAAGTTAAAGGCAGGGTTTTAAAATTGTATTTGTATTTCAACACCACCATGTTCAAGACTAATTTCAGTAGGCTGTGATCGTGCAGCTTGTGGCGGAATCGTTATGTCGGGCTTTGTATCCTCTAATGTGCATATAGCTGTAATTTGTGTACTAGCTTTAGGTATCGGTGGCTGAAGTGCATCGAAAACAGCTTTTTGTTGATGGTTAGACGTTCTTTTATATGGCCGTATGGCGGTGCTCCTTCCGCAATTAGTTGCTCGTCGAATCCATCTTGGAACAATGTCGTTGCTGCAGTAATCTGTATTTGTTTAAATATAAACAAACACGTTAAAAGTGATAAATTAAAATATGAATTGACTATACGGTAATGTATTTTGCCGAATTAAGGAAACAAAACAAAAATATGAAAGAACATAATTAAAAGGACAAAAAAATGAACTTACAACGCATGTACATGCAAAAGAGGTTGAAATATTAATAAATACTAGAAGGAAAATAAAACAAATATTAGAAAGATAAGAAATAAAGAAAGAGAAAGAAAGAAAGAGAAAGAAAGAAAGAAAAAAAAGAAAGAAGGAAAGATAGAAAGAAGGACAGAAAGAAAGAATATACCTATAATACCAATAAATCAATCTTTCATTTAAATGAAAGAACGCACGAACGAACGAAAGCATTATAAATAAGCCAGGAAATTTTGTCGTACACATATATTTTTTTACTTTTACAATATTCTCAACTAAAAATATCACTGAAGGTGATTAAAATCCCCTTTTTTGTTGTTTAGCCGATGAGGATGGGCAAAATCAAGAATAATAAATGTCTAAAATATATGCTAACTTTACAATGTGATACAAATTCTAGTTAAAACAAAGGTCCATCATTCATTCTGAGAACAAAAATGCAGAATCGAAAAACCATTAATGCAGAGACACATCATATCATCACGTGTGAGCTGTTAACAATCCATGAACAGTTTTAAAGTGACAGCAACATGCATTTCATTATTGATTGAAAAATTCTAAGTCAAATAAGGGGCCATACATTTGTAATATATTGGGCAGTCAATGGTGGGTGATGTAGAGGGACATAAGTATATCGGTTGTTATGTGTATATAAAGTTCGGGAACAATCAATTCGAAAATGTTTGAGAGAAAAATGTGTTAACAGGTTATTATACAATTTTAGATGGAAAATACTAAGTCAAACAAAGGGCCATACTTGTGTAATCAATTATGCAATCAATGATAGGTTATATAGAGGGATATAAGGTCATCAGTTGTTATGCGTATATGAAGTTTAAGTACAATCATTCAGAAATGTTTAAGACATGGAAGTATTAAAAATGTGTTAAGGGACGCGACGGGACGGGTCGCGAGGGGACAAACAATGTGTCACGGACGCGACGGGACGCGGCGGAACGAGACGTTACGGACAGTGTGATTCCTATATAGCCCCAGCTTCACTTTGTGAAAGCGGGGGTATAATCAATAATTTAAACAGAATTAACATGATTAAGAAATAAAATGTAGATATGAAAAATATACGTACTTTGCCAGAATGTCCTGTTTTGTATCCCTGTAACATGATGCGTCTACTTTTTTGTAATCCGATTAAGACTGCATTAAACAAAAATATAACAATTTAAACTGAAATAATATTGAATATGTTTACATGCAATTTCCAGATTAATATGTTTACATTTTTATCTAGGCATTGCTACCCTTCATAATAAATACATACTTGATGCA
This sequence comes from Cyrtodaria siliqua, assembly GCA_037043455.1. Lineage (NCBI taxonomy): Eukaryota > Metazoa > Mollusca > Bivalvia > Adapedonta > Hiatellidae > Cyrtodaria > Cyrtodaria siliqua. Next base: position 28,933 of record JAWPHD010002093.1, on the reverse strand, counting down.
TATGTGAAATAATCAATACACTACAATATAACCTTGAGTATGACGGTAAGCCGGTAATCTAATCAAAAAGCCGGTAACTACCGGCGCAAAACCTGAGAAATGGCAGGCCTGCACTAAACTCCCAGATCGAGGACGAGGTCCTGAAAATATCACACGTGTGTGAAAGTAATGTTGTAATATGGTAATATATGATATAGTGTAACATATCTGTAATACAATTGTTTTGAAGTAAACAATCTAAAAAATTCATACCTCATCGTTGATTGTATGCGTTTATAGTTTGATAAGATCAATATTCAAATTTAAATCCTCCAAAGTGCCATCAATCGATACACTTCGACACGTATATGGAGAAATGTATACTAAGGGACACTATATTGACTGATTTAATTCATTTATGTCTAAGGGAGGTAACTGCATTAACGTTTTTATATCCATTATGAACATAAAATAATAGTACTAATTGCATTTTAAGGATTTTAGTTGAATTGAATTAAACGATGCATTGACACAAAAACGTTATATAGCACCAACAGGAATGAACGTTCCAGGCTACCCTCTCCATTTAAATCGAGATAAAAATCTGCTGATTAGGTCTAGAAACTTTTCACCGACAAAACCGCCGAATTGCTGCACATTCTGTTGTAAACACTTTATTTGTTGATGGAGCCAATGCCATTGTTTCTGCCACTACTCAAGTAGCATCTGAAGCAATGCGGGAATGATGATAAAGACCTTCAATGAACATGACACAATGACAAAATGAACATGAATGCATTTCAGTGGCGTAGCTGCCTATAGGCACGGTAGGCACGTGCCCACACATTGTCCCCAGAATTAAAAAAAACAAATGCCAATAATGCAATAAAAATGAGTGGGGTAGGGGGTGGAGGAGTATTGTCAGCTCATACCAATTTTTACTCGTGGTCTTTTCAAAAAATAAAAGTCGAACTGTTTTCGCTCGCATTCTTTCGGAACCAAACACACCATGATCGTGTACAATTTCGAAAGGTTTTCAGAAAGCAAGTTTTCATATTAATATATGTTGTTTTGTTCTGTTCCGATGTTTTTGTTGCAAAATCTATGATTAAAAAGCTTGAAATCGTGGGTTAAAAACATATTGTTTGCTGCTTAAAGTACCGCCAGAAGGAGGAAGAATGACATACTTTAACAGTAACTTTAACTATCTTGCACGTTCTAGATCTAAGGGAGTGCGTTTTCAATTCTCGAGACGTGAACCTCCGGGAGTCGAACCCCACTTCTTTATCCAGAGGCAAGTAAGCTAACCACTCTGTCATCGCATCTTTTACCGCCACAGGCACAATAACATTATGGTCCATTATGAACAAATATAACTACTAGTACCAACACCAGGACTAGAGTGACTAAACGATGGTTAGGCCCTAAGATGTTACTCACACTGACAGGGGTAGTAACAGCCGAGATCCCAATAATTTGACTGGCGTGTGGGGGTAGGGGAAGTTCAAAAAGTATTTGTACCCTTTGTTGCATATTGGGGCGCTTCGACCTTTTATCCAAAAAAAGTTTTAATGAGTTGGGCAAACTGCAATAAAGACATCCTGAAAAACTGATAGCAAGCTACTGAGGCTAACTGAAGTTATATTTGAGATTTCTTAATTATTTGTTGTCCCAGCAACACGGCAGCTGTACATAATACCCGAAATAGGTAAATGCAGGATGTAGACAGATAGATAGGAATTTACATGCAAAAAGCCTCATCTAAATTTATGGGTAAAATATTTACTTCTTAACCGAATTTCGAAACTAAGGTGTTTTTATTTACCACTAAAATTGCCAGTTCCAATTATATATAATGTATTTACATTTTATTAAAATTACTCACTTACACAGCTGAAAAACCTTTGGCTTAAACAAACGCCCCAAATAATAGCAAATTTGTCGGGTTTAGACTCCACCATAATGTATAGAATTGTTTTCCTTATTTTTTTGGCTGGATTGCGTAGCAATATCCAGGCTTACAGTTTGGCGATTCCGTCTATCCGTCCGTCCGTCTACGAGTTTTGAAGTTTTCGTTACAGTTTTTGTTTTTTCCTCATTTCTCAAAAATTAATTGCCGAAAAGCTTTGAAACTTGACACAAGTTCAATATAATTACAAATATTATATGACAAGAACCATAACTATGCCATTTATTTTACCTGGACTATCCCCTCTTTACACACAGATTTTTCAGTTAAAATGTTAAATTCGCAATCCGGCGTTTGCACCACTATTGGTGCTTCACCTTTTTCTTTTTTACGTTTAACAAAGTTTGAGGTTGCCGCTGGACCCCCATATAAATGAAACGTTCCTATGCCAGTGTACCTGTAACCGATCATCCGGTTTGGTCTGATGCTACGGAGTAGTTCAAATTTGAAGGTGATGAAAACTTTACCTGCTTCAATCGATCTATGCTTTTCTCTGTCCTATCATTTCACTTTTTTTGTTTTCTTTGTGTTATTTGTTTGATAATATCCTCTTTAGGACTGTTAATGGGTATATAAGTTTGAAAAGAGCAAATATTTAATCACTGTGATTTTATCTATTAGAAATAACTACCAACGACAGAAACAGTAAGCTCAAATAGGACGCTCAGTTTCTTAAAATGTAGATGTAGAAACTAATAAACATCTTGAGCACAGCTAGTGCTAAACATCAAGATTGGTGAAACAAACAACGTCTTTTCTACATAGCATTTGATGAATTTGATGCATTTTCAGAATATATTGATGAAAAACGTCGGACCCGGTGTCCTCCAGCCCCAGACATACTCAACTAAATTTGATTTAACTAATATTCTGAAAATGGGCTACCATTGATTAAATGTCAAGTAGGAAACAACAAATTCCTATGTTTTAAAAACATTGTACTTTTCTCAACATACATCATCATAATGATTAGACAATACTTATGAATCAATTTAACACACGTTGAAGACAAGACGTATATTCGAATAAAAAAGCTTAAATCATATATATACATTTTTTCGTAATGACATAACGTTGAAACATTGGTAGGAATCCGTAATTACATGTTGTTCGGCAAAAAAGTATACGCGTGCATCACGGTTTATTCAGCTGCCGAAGGCAGCTGACTCTTATATAGCTTTATAATATGTCTATGGTTAACAGACTGTGAATCATGTAGCCAACAATAATCATGCATTACAACTAAAATGCCTAGGGAACCCGTCTAAAAAACTTGAATGGTATAAACATATATTTTTCAATGTTCAAAGCTTGTCGTTTTATTGCCTCAGATGACGTTTTCGTAGAGCAGTCTACTAAAGTGTAGAATGCGACAATATTTCCGGGATCTTCACGTCCGGGATTTTATACGGAGCATAATGAAACTGAATGAAACGCCAGTATTGGAATGGAATAAGTGTAAATCTGTATTTTAATGGAATAATACCTTTTTATGGAATAATACCTATTTATAATGCGGTATTCTCTTAAATACCGCCGTGTTATACACTAGTCGATGGGTTTATTCGCTGCCTATATGGTTTTCATAATTGCACATGTAATGGTATTAAAGGTAGCAATGAACAGTTTCTTTGAGTTTTTCACTTTGATAACACAATCGTATAATTACACATGGTAGCAGTGGGACGTCTGTTGTAATGCACACGCTAACGCACACGCATCCCTTACACGTGAACACCTCTATTTCTGTGCTGATGTGTACTTCTAGCACATCATGGTCCAAAGTTGAATTGTAATCAGTATGTAAGGCAAATCACGCTATTTGAACAGACGGAAGCGAGGTCGCCTACCTTGATTCAAAATGTTTGGTAGGAAACGGTCGTGGCGTGTTTACGTCAACATTATTTGTTTCAATATTGTTTTAACACCCGTGACTTGATATGTTATTATGTTAAACTTCGTGTCCAGTCCCTACCCAGATATAAGCTATTTCCTCTCGGCAGCTATTTTACGCTTGCGTACAACTTTGCTTGTGTATATATATCTTACATACACTGATGTAGTAGCAGCTTTTATGACGGTTGGTAATTCAGCCAATGTCGACCCAGACTGGATCATGACTAGATAGTCGTTCGAAGTTCGTTCCATGCCATATCTGTCCTGTCTGGGAAGGAATTGAAATTTGACCGAAGCATTGTGGTGTAGTGGTTAGAGCGTCTGCCTTGCATTCGGGAGGTCGTTGGTTCGAGTCACCTGACCGCGTAATACCAAAGACTTTAAAAATGGAGTAGTCACTTGCAACCCTTGCCTGACGAGCAAATAATGGGTAGCGCTAGGATTGATTGACAAGTGTCAGAATAATGTGACTGGGTGTATCATGTCTACTATACGGCGGGGAACAACATCAATAAGATAAATAAGCTACAAGTATGCGTAGCGCGAATAATAATGCATACATCTTACAAAACTGGGTGCAAATCACTACTGAAAGAATTACAATGGCTATCAGTTTCAGAAATATATCGGTATCACATTCTAGTTCTAGCTGTTCTAGTATACAAAGCGAAATATAATCTCGTTCCAAATTGCATGCGCAAATTATTAACCATTTCGAGCACCTAACCATAGACCTACTGTATGTCCATGACCTAACTTAAGCTTGTTTATTTTGTTTTGTTATGTTCATTTCATTTCGTGTGTAGTGGGTAGGGTGTCGGAGAACAGCGCAGCTCGACTTTTCAGAGAATAATAAATTATATAGCCAGTATATACCATCAGACAACAAGGCTAAAACAATGTGAGGGTGGGTTGGTGGCGGGGTGGGTATAGAAACTTGGGCCCCGATATAAAATTATTGTTAGAATCTCATACAAATTATAGTAAAATTTGGGGCAGGGTGTGACATTTTATTTATTTTTATCAGTTTTAATCCAAAGTTGCTGTCATTTTAAAAAAAATTGTGGTCGAAATGCAACTCGGGGAGAGAGGGGATATCTGGCAAATTTTTATTGTGGCCACATTTCAGGGTGTTTTTTTATTGATATTCCATCTGTGTATCTGAATTTGATCTAATTTGCTTTATATGTAAATGATCGCGTTCAAATTAAAATGTTAATATCCAATAATGGAAGATAAAATGAAAACAATTCCCCTCCCCCTGTCCTCCATGTGAGGTCAGCCCATAAACCAATGGGTGGGGGGGGGCAGGGCGGGGGCGCATAATTGATATGGATGGTGGGATGGTTGGGGGCGAAACATATTGATAAACTGATAAAACAAAACAACACAGATATATGCAAAAACAAAGAAAAAACAATAACATTCGGGTGATAGTGATGATGGTGTGTTTGTATGTGTGGGGGTAACAACAATTGACCAAAACAACACTGAAATATGTAAAAAAGTTTGTAGTGGGGATGGAGGAGGGGGATGGGCGTAATGAGTGGTGGAGGGTGGGGGTGGGGGCAACATAGCTTTATGTGTAAGAATTGACCAAAACAACACAGAAATATGTAAAAAATATATAAAAATCGAGTTTCAAGTGGGGCAGGCGGGAAGTGGGGGAGGGTGGTGGCAGGGCCACATAAGAATTAACCAAAACAAGACAGAAATAAGTAAAAAAATAAATAAAATCTCGAGTTTCGAGTGGGAATATAGCATTTTTAACTAAATCAAGAGCCGTAACTCCGCCGTTACTGGTCCGATCTGGTTAGTTTTCGAACTTCGCCAGTAGAGATAATAAAAATTAAAAATTAAAAATTAAAAAAAAGAATAAAAGAAAAAAGAGAAAATCTGGTAAAGTTTGGTAAAGATCAGATGAAAAATGAAGGCCCTATCGCCTTATAGCATTTTTAATGAAAGCAAGGGCCCAAACTCCACTGTTACTGGTCCGATATGGTTGGTTTTCGAACTTATCCGAGCTTTCATTGACATTAACAATCTGGTAAAGTTTGGTAAAGATCAGATGAAAAATGAATGCTCTATCGTCTTAACGAGACAAAAGTTAACGACGGACTACGGACGGACGACGGACAACTCGGCATCCCATAAGCTCTACTGGCCTTCTGGCCAGTCTGACCAGTCGAGCTAAAAATCTAGTTTCGAGTCGGTGAGGTGGGGGATGGGGGCAGGGTGTGGGTGTGGGGGCGGGAAACATAGCTATGTGTAAGAATTTACCAAAACAATACAGAAATATCAAAACAAATATAGTTTAGAGTCTGGGTGGGGGTGGCGGGGTGGTAGGGTGTGCGGCGGGGGGGGGGGGAGGGGTGGGCATAGCTACATGTGTAAGAATTGACCAAAACAACAAAGAAATATGAAGAAAAAACATATAAAAAAAATAGAGATTCGAGTCGGTGGGGGCGGGGGGAGGAGGGGGTGGGGCAACATAGATATATGTGTAAGAATTGACCAAAACAATACAGAAATATGAAGAAAAAAATAGTTGAGAGTCGTGGGGAGGCGGAGTGCCGGGGTGGGGTGGGGTGTACGGGGACGGGAGTAGGGTCGGGGCAACATAGCTATATGTGTAAGAATTGATCAAAACAACACAGAAATATGTAAAAAATAAGTAAACCAATTGAGTTTCGAGTGTGGGTGGCGGGAGGCCCGGGGGTGTTGGAAGGCGGGCGCGGGGGTGGGGGCAACATAGCTATATTTGTAAGAATTGACCAAAACAACACACAAATATGTTTAAAAATATGAGTTTCGAGTGTGGGGGAGGGCTGTGGGTGTAGGGTGAGGGGGGGGGGGGGGAACATAGCTATATGTGTAAGAATTGAACAAAGCAACAGAAATATGTAAAAAGGGGTGTGTGGGGCGGAAAGTAGGGAGCCCATGCCCCAATATGGGTGAAGTACAAATAAGATGCATAATGCTATAAACCATCGCGTCATTAGCTTGAATGAAATAGATTCGAAACTAGACCGAATTACCGAAAATTTGCGAAGTAGAAACCTTTACGCAAATGTAAGTGCAATAAGATATGATAATTGATCAGATAGAACAAATGATTCAAACAGCTCTATTTTATTTTGAGGGAGTACTCTTACAAATGGGGTTGCTTTCACTAGGACATGTTGCACCCAGTATAATTCATCCTAGTACGCTAACTGCACTCCTGAATGATCTAAGTGGGAAATTACCAGGTTCTTTAAAATTATTATTTAATCCTAATACACAGCTGTGGAGCTATTACACATATTTAACCTGTACAACTATGTTTAAAGACGACAAGATTTATGTGATCATTTCTCTCCCATTATTTGATATCGGAAGTCAATTTGAAGTTTATAATATACATAATCTGCCATTAACTATGTTAGTAGGCTCTTCCGGGGATCAGGTATGGTTGCGCGATATCAATTAGAAGCTACATCAATAACGATAAAAGTTGAAAGGACGAAATATGTTCTCTTAGGACCTGATGAATTAAAAAACTAACGATCCATTAGCTAACTTGTGTGCGTTGAAGAGCGAGCATATCCAATTAATTTAAGCAAATTGTGTGTTATAAATTTATTTATGAAGCGCGAAGAAACGGTTAAGGAATATTGTCACAAAGTAGTTACCCTCGATACTGTCTTACCTCTAGCTGAATATGTAACAAATGGGCTTTACCTGGTTAGTACTAATACAGATTTAAGATTTTCGATCGTGTGTACGAATACGTATTCAAAAACACAAAATGTTATTGTAAAGGCGACTCTTGGGTATATAAAGCTAGACATGACAGGTACTGCTTCCAACGATTATATTACATTATTGCCATACTTCAGCATGTTCAGTCAACGAAGTACTTATGATATCCAAAATCCGTTAATTGATTTGCTCAACTCTAGTGGTATTTCTCAAGTAGGGTTATGGGATGAATTCAATGTTGTGTTTAAAGATGTGTCATCCATAACAATACCTATGGAATTAAAGGGTGTTAAGGGGTAACCCATGAATGATATGATTTATAGATTGCGAAATCTGAGCCAGGTTCGGATTGAGCAAGGGCCAATTATTCCAACTATTGTTGTTGTTATTATACTAGTAGGTGTTCTGTTACTAGGGGTCATAATTTTTAAGTATAGGAAGCACATTTGGTTAGCCATGCAAAGTAAGAGTAGTGAAAGTAGACGTAGAACCTCGGCTGAAAAGTCGGTAGCCAGTATAGAGGCCGGCGGTTACGACGCTGATGGAGGTGAACCTAACTCCAAACCGACGGGATCGTTTATCAAGCGGTTGCACCCAATGTTAGACTTGGCGACGAATTCGACTACAGCGATGTAACGCTGGTTTAGGTCCTGTGCGTGACGTTTTATGGAACTGTGTACTTGATGCAGAACTGTGGGTAACTTGATTAGTTTTAGCGCGAGAGTATACGAATGATTGGAGAAGAACAACGAGTAACCAGTGGACACTTATTTACATGTATATATGTGCGATTACTTTAGATGTGTATGCAGAAAACGACGAATGAACTTATTTTAACTTAAAACGTAACCATGTATATGATAACATTCGATGAAAACTACAACTTAGATAATTAACATTTAACGAAACCAACGGCGATGAACAATCCGGAAATAAGTGCTATATACATACCAGTAATACACATATATTTCCGGTTATCATATCCTGATTCAACGTGAGAGGCGCGAGCGCGGATTTGTTATTCCACTTCGAAAGGGGAGCCTTAACAACGACGATAACTACAGCGACGAGGGCATTCCAGGGACGCGTGAAGTGACGAAAGCCGGACTATGAACTGCGATGGACACTAATTTGTCTTAATCTTCACGATAGGTGTTGCAATTTTAACACATTTAGTGATTTATTGATAGTGATATTTATTCATTCAGAACAATAAAACAGTTATCATTTATAGTTGTGTGCATGCTATTGCTTGTGGATGCTATTGCTTGTTTTACTTTATATCGTATATATTACTTGTGCATGCTATTGATTGTATTACTTTTCATATTTGATTTTAATTATTTTAATACTTCATGAATTAAGAAATAACTTGAAATGTCATTTTAGAAAAATCTTTGGACAAATATTTCTCCGGTCATAGGAGGTGTGTAACAGAGCCATGCATGGGGGACTTAACTTATACATCATCATTTCTCGTTTATGGGTATTTTACTAACGCTGATATTATATTTCTATAACTGGTAAAATTTAGCCATTGAATTATACATGTATGATGTGGTCAGCAGATGAAACGGGGGGTTCATAAGCGGTTAAGTGACACTATCCTAATACACCAGGAAATGAATGATAATTGAACTTTAGTTATATAAAGACGTAGGATGCTGTTGTTTCCTCATTAAGTAGTGTCATTCAGTTGACCAATCAAACGTTGACCACTGTATAATCATCATATTAGTGATACTTAAATTAAGATTCGACATTCTGCAGAAACAGGATTCGAGAGGGGGGGATAGTGCTATAAAGGTTAGGCTGTCGGTTAGGATCTTGGTTCGATAAAGAACGGTTCGGTGTGGGGGTGGGGGTCGGGCTCTTAGTGATAGCCAGATAGAGCTATAAAGGTTAGGCTGTCGGCTAGGATCTTGGTTCGATAACGAACGGTTCGGTGTTACGAACTTTGCTGGTGTTTACGGCAACAAGATTGTTGTTAGAGTTAGGAAGTAATTGAATCTGACTCTGTTGCAGAAGTAACTGATTAACTTTGTATTTTGAACTGAACTTGCTTACATCAACGATTACTTGTTTAATAAAACTACACGATCACTTTGCTATTCAACTTAATAAACTATACGAACTTTGTCACGTGTGTGTTGTGTTGTTGCACAGCTTAAATTTGAGCTCTGGCAGAGGGATTTTGAAATAACTTGCCACAATTGATCACCACAAGAGAACGATGTGTCACCTACAATACCCGAGCCTCCAGCTCAAAGGTCAAGTTCACACTCAGAGGTCATGCAGTCCGATCTAGTCCGGGATATAACTTTGTCAGGCATAAAGGAATTTTGGAATTACTTGGCACACATGATTTCAGATATTAATACATTATTTTGTACTTAGTCATTTTCAGATAAAATAACTTGAAATAACTTGAACTGTACACATTTTATTTTATGTTTCCGCTGCTTTCAGCAATGTCTAACCTTTAACCCTAGTCTCCTCGCAATGTATATCTGTGAACTGGCGGGCTCGACATGTTGCCCGTGGGCATCTAGTTTTATATTTGTAGTTTATCATACAGTAACTTGAGTTTTTTTTAAAGAGGAGGAGTATATTAATGTCACGATCTTCAGCTAGTGTAGTGCATCAGTATTATGCAATTAAGAGAGGTAGAGACTTTCGTGATAAAAAAATCTCAATGTTTGGTTTCATCTATTGGGACAACATTTGACTCATTATGATTCAAGTTAAAACATATTCTTGCAGTGGAACATTTAGATCCATTTGAAATTGTCCGACTTGGTTATATATCAATTGATGGTTGAATCTTATATGTGTAAAAAAAGAGTATGATAATGGACCTTTGGAAACGGCCGAGCACGACACATACGAAATATTGCAGTCTCGGTTTGATTGAGACTGTTCATGAGTGGTAGTGAAATATGCTAGCTACCGCTCACGCCCTCTAGCCCCGGGTTGAGCAGAACTCAATATTCATAAAATCAACAGCACAAAATTTTAACCATCCCGAAGATGGCATGCATATGGCGGTGGACATGGAGGTATCCTTCTTTAACGTATTCCCCATGTCGTACGGCGTATGGTCCCAGTATCTAATAAAATGAAATTCCCCGAAGAGCGAAATAAACATAATGTAAAGCAAATTACATGTAGTTAATATTATATTTAAATATAATTATTACTTACATTCAATATTCATTGTGTCTCATTTACAAATTTCTGTGATACAAAATAAATAATAGATTATTTTAGTTGAACTGTTTTTTATCATTTTGTGCCAAATAAAATTATTGAACATAAATCTTTAATGAGAGACGATAATTTTAAACCGTCCACACTTGTTTTGCAGTTCTGCAATAGAAAAAGTATTATTAAATATATCGTCTATTATATCATTTTCTTGTAACAAGTTTACTAATTGCTATACTAATAAAACTAAATCTTAGTGAGTGGTGAAATAATGACTAGATAAGAAAATTGAATTGAATCTTGTTAAACGGCTCATCAACACATTATAGCTTATTTAGAGCCGCCCCAGAAAAAGTTGAAGTTGGTATTATAACACATTGTGGGGGTGGGGGGAATTGAATTAGATATTGTTCAATGGCTCATCAACATATTATAGCTTATTTAAAGCCACCCCAGAGAAAGTGAAAGGTGGTATTATAACTTACTGAGTGGTGAAATAATGACAACATAGGGAAATTGAAATGAATTTTGTTTAACGGCTAATCGACATATTATAGGTTATTTAGAGCCGCCCCAGAGAAAGTTATGATATGTTCTTACGGCAATAAAATATAATTAAATCAAGAGAAAGTTGAAGCTAGTATTATAACTTATTGAGTGGTGGTAAATTGAATTGAATATTGTTCAATAGTTCATCAACACATTGTAGGTTATTTAAAGCCGCCCCAGAGAAAGTGAAAGGTGCATGTGTAACTTATTGAGTGGTGAAATAATGATTAAATAAGTAAATTGAATTGAACATTGTTTAACGTCTTACCAACACATAGTAGCACAATTTAGAGCCGCCCCAGAGCATGAACATCAATTGATGTCTATACCCCCAGAGCGCGCGTATAGTGGTATTTAACGTATTGCATGGTGATATAAAGACTAAATTAAAAAAAATGCATTTTAATTTAATCTTGTTTAACGGTTCATCAATACATTACAGGTTAATTACAGCCGCCCCAGAGCATACACATCAATTGATGTCTATAGCCCAGAGTGAGTGGAAAGTGGTATTATAACAATTCAATTAATTTCAATTCAATATTTTATTTGGCATAGCATTTACATGACATGTTTATTGCCTAAACAAGGCGGAACACAATACACAATATTTCAGAGAAGAGTACAAACATACTTCGTTTAGAGAATGACTACATATATTACAGTGGAATAGTTATAAGTATTGCTTTCCATCAATGGCATGTTATCGGGTTTTATTGCCACTATCACTGTTGCGTTTAAAAAGCATTAACCATTCATTTATCCGACGACCCGTTTACCCATATAATACAATTTATAATTTATTACAACTGACCCCACGCACTATACAAATAATTCCGCTTTACTTTTAGATCACGAGGAATTAGTGACAAAATATACACGCGACTCTGTCACACTCGTTACGAGTAAAATGTAACAAGAAAGGAAGCAAAGCCAGCATCACATAACTATAATTAACAAATGTATTTACATAAAATATTCACTTACAGAATACACATGATACACAAATCCAGGTTTTTTAATTAAGTCAAAATAAAATTATCCAATGTTCCTTTAATTCACATTAGCAAGTGTATCTTTAATCCAAAACAGTAAGTGTCTCTTTAATCCAAATGTTATTGTCCTTTCAGTCCAAATTAATTTCCAATATTTCTGGTTTAGTCCAAATATCCAATTTCACTGTTAGTATGAATGAGCACAATAATAAGTAAATCCTCTCACAAATATAGTTTGTTTTTTATTTGTAATTCAAAATTAACTTTTTAGTAAATACAACTCAACTCACTTGCTGAGCTGCTCTCAGAGTCTATTTATATACCGCCCAAAGATTGTTCCAAAAGCTTCCCCACTAACATAGTTCAATGAAAATAGTCCAAATTTCACCATAAATGAATTTGCATCAAAGTCCAATAAGAACAGTCCAAATCTCATCACAAATGAATTTGAATACAAAATTTGCATATATGGTAAACATGCTTACACCTGTACTATATTTAACTTTCCTCAAGGCCAAATCAATAATAAATATACAGCAATGCATGTACACATTCAGACATAGGTAACACCTTCCTCCTTAAAGAAAAAGAATGTCTTATGTAATAAATCAATCTTTTGAACGGCATGTAATAAGCACTGCAATAATGTAATTGTTTCTATGAGTTTACAAGTATGTGAGTATGTATATAAGGCTTGAAGTGTTTGTATGAGCGGATGACTCTGCAAATGATTTCGCATGTAATACTACTAATATTGATGCAAAAAAGATCACTAGTATATACATTATACATCTGTCCACACTAGTATATACAGTATACATATGTTCACACTAGCATATACATAATACATCTGTTCACACTAGTAAATACATTATACATCTGTCTACACTAATATATACAGTATACATATGTTCAAACTAGCATATACATAATACATCTGTTCACACTAGTATATACATTATACATCTGTCCACACTAATATATACAGTATACATATGTTCACACGAGCATATACATAATACATCTGTTCACACTAGTATATACATTATACATCTCACCACACTAGTATATAAACCGTACATATGTTCACACTAATATATACATGTACATTGTACATCTGTCCGCACTAGTATATACATTATCAATCTATTCACAATATTATATACATTATACATCTGTTCACACTAGTATATACATTGTACATCTGTTCACACTAGTATATACAGCATACATTTTTTTCACACTAGTATATACCTTATACTTCTGTCCAAACTAGTATATACATTATACATCTGTCCGCACTAGTATATACATTACACATGTGTCCACATTAGTATTCACATCATACATCTGTCCACACTAGTATATGCATAATACATCTGTTCACACTAGTATATACATTATACACCCGCTTACACTAGTATATACATTACACATCTGACCAAATTAGTATATACATTATACATCTAACCACACTAGTATACACTTTACACATCTGTCCACACTAGTAAATACATTACACATCTGTCCGCACTAGGTCATACATTACAAATCTGTCCACACTAGTACATACATTATACATATGTTCACACTAGAACATACACTATACATATGTTCACACTTGTAAATACAGTATACATCTGTCCACACTAGTATATACATAACATCTGTCCACACTAGTATATACATAATACATCTGTTCACACTATTATATACATTATACATCTCTCCACATTAGTATATACACCGTACATATGTTCACACTAATATATCATGTAAATTGTACATCTGTCCAAACTAGTATATACATTATACATATATTCACACTAGTATATACATTATACATCTGTTCACACTAGTATATACATTGTACATCTGTTCACATTAGTATATACAGTATACATTTGTACACACTAGCATATATAGCCCATTTCACCCCGACATTTGCCGAACGATCACGGATAATATCAAGCTATCTCCTAGTAGACAAATAGGTCGACCAATCAAACGCTCGTATGCACATTAACTATTCATTGTAACGGTGCCCAATGTGAAATTAAAAACAATTCAAAAATGTTATTAAATGTCAGCCTATAACTTAAAACTCATGGCATATATGTTATTAATGTTTTTGGTACTGTAAAAAAAAACGTAATGCGTGTTTCATGATAGAATTTAAAAACAGGATTGTCAAAAAACAGTGAATATTTCTCTCATAACACCGGTTCCAATTTACACGCACATGCTACAATGTACACAATTCAACACGTGTTCTTATGGCCTTGAAATCCGATCTAGTTTCCAAAGAATGAGACAAGATGGTTTCTGTATAGTGTGTGACTAATGATTGTGGTGTTTTAGCAATTGAATAAGCATACCTTAACTCAATATATACACATTGAAACTGGTTAATTTGTGATTGTTGATACTTATTTGACTACCAGAATCTGATTCGTTCTTGAAGTCATGTGACTTCGTGCCATGTGACTGGAATTCCGAACATTGTACGGAGATTTCCGAAGTACATGTACCGGTGAAATGGGCTATATAATACATCTGCCCACACTAGTATATACATTATACATCTGTCCGCACTAGTAAATACATTATACATCGGTACACACTCGTATATACAGTATACATTTGTCCACACTAGTATATACATTATACATCTGTCCACACTAGTATATACATTATAAATCTGTCGACACTAGTATATACAATATACATCTGACCACACTAGTATATACCTTATACATCTGTCCACACTAGTATATACATTATACATCTGTCCATACTAGTATCTGTAGTCGTGTACTATGTACAAGCATATGTCGGTATAATATGCCGAATTGTTTTTATTGATGGTTTATCTCACCAGAATAGAATATCCTATTTGATTTGAATACATATTTATATCCCCAATACCATATCAAACTATGTACAGCTGACATCATGTCTTATTTTCTCACTAGAATGTATAATCATATATTTATCGCAAGTCACTCTAAGTGTGAAGGTCTCGTTATATTACTTAAACGTGACCGGCTTTTCACCAATTTGTAGATGCATATGTATTTACAGAGGCAGTCTATGTGTGAAGGTCTCGTCACATTGTGTATACTTCAACGGCCTTTCGCCAGCATGTACAAACGAAAGCTTCTTGAGAGTCTCAGCAAATTTCTCTTCAGAATCTGTACACTCGAATGGCTCCTTGTATGCATGGGCATGTGTTTATTGAGAGTTCCATCTTCTCTGTATGAACTGCATGATGGTTGTTCGCCAGTGTGCATTAGCATGTGATTTATATGTCTGTCTGACTCGGTAAATACTTAATTACACTTTAAGTATACACCGCGTGATATCCTGTGCGGGATGATAACCTGGAAGTAAGTGACGTCACTAACGATTAATTAACTGACGTCATCAACATGCATGCCGTTGTTATCGTCCGCTTAAATTTTATTCCCGTTAAAACTGATGCAGGAAAAAAGATGTTTGAATCTCTGGCCACGTATCGAGATCACGCAAAACATGTGTCAACAAAGCGCTCAATTGAGATATGTTTTTGCTTAATTACTTTCTTAACATTTAACTCTTTTTTCAACTAAAGTGCACATCCTTCTGCAGAATGAGCTCATCCTCTGTCCGGTATGTCGATTGATCCGGTATTTTCTGAGATTAGCTCTTCCAAATGTTCACTGTCATGTACGCTTTCTTTCATTTCCAATACTTTGGGAGAGCTAATCTAAGAAAGTTTTTAAGAATCGAAATACCCATTTGCGGTGGAGTAAATTTCCCACTTTGTAGGGGTATGCGTGCTTTACTAAAACAAAAAGTTAAAGAAAGTTGAACATACCTAATCTAGCGCTTTGTTAATAATATTTCCAAAATCGATAAAGAAACTTATAAAATAAAGTTAGAGTTTGCTCTTATTTTCAGTACTCAGTAATCAATGATGAATATATTACAACTCGTCATTTTCCATATCACACATGATAGATCTATAAATATTTCAAAATAATATTTTGTAGATAATACATTACCAATTTTATTTTTTTCACATCACACCTGATAGATATCATCTCTCGAACAATATCAATACCTGGGTGCTACGGACCTCGGTATTGATATTGATTTCTCGGGATGTTATCAGGTGTGATATGGAAAAAGGAGTGTTGTAATTTATACATACGCATATCCAATCACGTGTATTTTAAGAACCATTTAATAAACCCATAGTTTTAATCGACACATGTACATTATTACATGACATTGAACACCTGGCCTGGAATTCACCAACAATTCCTCAAACTATTCTTATAGAATTTGGTACTTAATTTTGAATTGTAATTTTGCCGTTATTTAGCGGGTTAGTTTCTTTAAGTAAACTAATGTTATATCGACTGTATGAAGCGCATGTGTTTGTCAAGATTACTCGCGTTCATCCGTTACTCCACAGGCTACATTTATATGGCTTCTCGCATGTATATATGAGTTATTGTATTGTAAGATTGACTGACGTGGTAAATCCTTTACTGCACATGCTACATTTATATGGCTTCTCGCAAGTATATATCGTGTTTGTATTGTAAGATTGATTGACGTGGTAAATCGTTTACTCCACAGGCTACATTTGTATGACTTCTCGCATGTATATAGGAGTGTTTGTATTGTAAGATTGATTGGTGTGGTCAATTCTTTACTGCACAGGCTACATTTATATGGCTTCTCGCATGTATATATCGTGTTTGTATTGTACGATTGACTGACGTGGTCAATCCTTTACTGCACAGGCTACATTTATATGGCTTCTCGCATGTATATATGAGTGTTTGTATTGTAAGATTGACCGAGGTGGTAAATCCTTTACTGCACAGGCTACATGTATATGGCTTCTCGCATGTATATATCGTGTCTGTATTGTAAGATTGACTGACGTGGTAAATGCTTTACTGTACATGCTACATTTATATGGCTTCCCGCATGTATATATCGTGTTTGTATTGTAAGATTGACTGAGGTGGTAAATAATTTACTGCACATGCTACATGTATACATGTATACGGCTTCCCGCATGTATATATCGTGTTTGTATTGTAAGATTGACTGAGGTGGTAAATATTTTACTTCGCATGCTACATTTAGATGGTGTCTCGCCTGCATGAATGTACATGTGTACTTTAAGATTACCTGACTCGATACATCGTTAACTGCACATGCTACACGTATATGGTGACACACACGTATGTTTGTGCATGTATTTGTTAAGATTGCCTGACTTGGTCAATCCTTTAGTGCAAATACTACACGTATACAGTGTCTACCCTTTATGTATGCGCATGTGTTTTGTGAGCCTCTTTGACAGGAAGAATCCTCTACTGCACATGACTAAATGATTTCTCGTCTGTATGCATGCACATGTGTATTTTTACCCTAAGTCGACTGGATAAATAGTGTATTGCACATACTACACGCATATGGTGTTTCACCTGTATGTATGTACATGTGTGTTTTACCCTAAGTCGAATGGATAAATAGTGTATTGCACATGCTACACGCATATGGTGTCTCACCAGTATGTATGTACATGTGTGTTTTAAGAGGTTCTGACCTGGTAAATCATTTTTTTCAAAAACGTTTGTTGTCTGGCCTGTATGTGCACGTTAAGATTGCCTGACGTTGTAAATCAATTACCGCCTATGCTACACTTACACGGTGTCTCGGCAATATGTATGCGCATGTGTATTTTAAGTCTGACACGGTAAATACGTTACTGCACACGCTACACTGGAATGGTTTTTCTCCTGTATGTATGCGCTTGTGTTTGTTTTAAGCCGATTCCAATCGGTAAATCATTTCCTGCACACGCTACACGTAAATGGTGTCTCAACCTTATGTATGCGCATGTGTACTTGAAGACTACCTGACACGATACATCTTTTACTGCATACGCTACACTTAAATGGTGTCTCGCCTGTAAAAATGTACTTGTGATTTTCCAGACTGCCTGAGTAAATCCTTTACTGCACATGCTACACTTATTTGCCTGTATGTATGCGTATGTGTGCTCTAAGATTACACGATGCTGTAAATCCTTTACTGCAAATGCTACACTTATATGGTTTCTCGCCTGTATGTATGCGCATGTGTTTTGTAAGACTACCTGATTGGATAAATCCTTTACTACACACGCTACACTTATAAGGTGTATCGCCTGTATGTATGCTCATGTGTGTTTTAAGATGGCCAGACTCGTTAAATCCTTTACTACACACGCTACACTTATATGGTGTCTCCCCTGTATGTAGGCGCATGTGTATTATAAGACTGCCTGACTGGATAAATCCTTTACTGCACACGCTACACTTATAAGGTGTCTCGCCTGTATGTACGAGCACGTGTCTTTTAAGATGGCCAGACTCGTTAAATCCTTTATAACACACGTTACACGTATAAGGTGTCTCGCCTGTATGTGTGCGAATGTGTACTTTAAGATGGCCTGACTGGGTAAATCCTTTACTACACACACTACACTTATGAGGTGTCTCGCCCGTATGTGTGCGCATGTGTACTTTAAGATTGTCGGACTTGTAAAATCCTTTACTACACACGATACACTTATAAGGTGTCTCTCCTGTATGTGTGCGCATGTGTGCCTTAAGATGGCCAGGCTCGATAAATCCTTTATTACACACGCTACACGTATATGGTGTCTCGCCTGTATGTATGCGAATGTGTTTTTTAAGATTGCCTGAATGGGCAAATCCTTTACTACACACGCTACACGTATAAGGTGTCTCGCCTGTATGTATGCGCATGTGTGTTTTAAGATGGTCATACTTGTTAAATCCTTTACTACACACACTACACATATAAGGTGTCTCGCCTGTATGTGTGCGAATGTGTACTTTAAGATGGTCTGACTGGCTAAATCCTTTACTACACACACTACACTTAAATGGTGTCTCGCCTGTATGTATGTGCATGTGTTTTGTAAGACTGCCTGACTGGGTAAATCCTTTACTGCACATGCTACACTTATATGGTCTCTCGCCTGTATGTATGTTCATGTGTGTTTTAAGATGGTCAGACTTGTTAAATCCTTTACTACACACGCTACACTTATATGGTGTCTCCCCTGTATGTAGGCGCATGTGTATTATAAGACTGCCTGACTGGATAAATCCTTTACTGCACACGCTACACTTATAAGGTGTCTCGCCTGTATGTACGAGCACGTGTCTTTTAAGATGGCCAGACTCGTTAAATCCTTTATTACACACGTTACACGTATAAGGTGTCTCGCCTGTATGTGTGCGAATGTGTACTTTAAGATGGTCAGACTGGCTAAATCCTTTACTACACACACTACACTTAAATGGTGTCTCGCCTGTACGTATGTGCATGTGTTTTGTAAGACTGCCTGACTGGGTAAATCCTTTACTGCACATGCTACACTTATATGGTCTCTCGCCTGTATGTATGTTTATGTGTCTGTTAAGATGATTTGTCTTTGTAAACCCTTTCCTGCACATACTGCATGTAAACGGTTGCATGATGTAATGCCGTCTCAATGTAGTTTCTGAAAAATAAATCTCATAATCAGATATCACTTTTAATAAAAATATGTCATGTTACTTTTTATCAACCGCTAGTAATGAATGCATGTCCAGGTAAAACACGGTCATACTGAATACATCGTGGAAATGAAGTTTTCAGTTGGGATTATTTATCACAGGCTAGATATTTAACGTGACACATTAAGGTCGTAGGTTTGCTATAATAACCAAAATGTAGACGGTTTCTGACGTTATGCTGTTGCACTTCAAAATTACCTGTTTTTACAATACTGGTTTAAATACTTATATATGTCTTCAGTCAACCTATCATATGTTTATACATTTACATAATAATACCTATAACCTTATCATATTTGACCTTTCGTAAGAGGAGATGCCTTTTTTCTATGAATGTTGTACTTCGTTATACATTTTCATCTTTTGAAACATGATGTTTGCTATGATGAATAAAACAGCAAGGTTTTACATGTTTCTTACATATATTGGTGTAATTGAGAACTAAACCTTCTTATTGGAAACTGTTCTTATAATGTACTGAATTAAGACCCATTCGTTTTAGTTACGTCTCAAAGTCAAACACATTTCCTAAAGATATGTAGTGTCCGTAACTTCCTCAATACTCTATTATAGATGTAAGTCCGTCATTTCCAATTTTCTTTTCAAGTTCTAAGTTAAATCTCATAAAACAAAACAAACTAGGTTCGATATTCATTAGTTTAAACTTATTTATTTTACATCGATTGTAACGAAAGCTCTAGGAACTTATTTTATTCACTCTCGATGTCTTCCTGGGTAGAACCATTACTAAGTAAATGCAGATGAAGTGTCTTGCTCAGGGACACAACACATATGGTAATGGCGGGGATCGAACCCACAACTTTTCCGATCATGGGTCCAACGCTCTTCCACTAGACCACAGCGCTCCGTGATCTGTCTACGTGGGTATGTGCGATACCAAGTAAGACCAGTCATGGGCTGTCCTCGTCTAGTTACACGTTTGTTTTAACTTGTTGCCAATAATGCAAATCTTCGTGTAGTTTCAATGCATATGTATAGGGTAAACAAGTATCGCATTTTGTAACAGCATGATGAATTATACAGCTACAGCAAACGAACTGAAGAAGGTCAGGGGAAATCTCCAAATTGATGCGTGATACGCTTAGAGATATTTTCAAAGCAGACACGTGATAAGGTTAGGGATATCGCCAAAGCAGACAAAGGAATACGGTTAGGGACATCACCAAAAAGACACGTTATACGGGTATGTGATGATGTTAGGGATATTGCCAAAGCAGACATGCGATAAGGTTAGGGATATCGCCAAAGCAGACATGTGACAAGATTAGGGATATCGCCAAAGCAGACATGTGACAAGGTTGGGGATATTGCCAAAGCAGACATGTGATAAGGTTAGGGATATTGGCAAAGCAGACATGAGGCAAGGTTAGGGATATCGCCAAAGCAGACATGAGACAATGTTATGGATATTGCCAAAGCAGACACGTGATAAGGTAAGAGATATCGCCATAGTAGACATATGATGATGTTATGGATATTGCCAAAGCAGACATGTGAAGCAGACATGTGACAAGGTTAAGGATATTGCCAAAGCAGACATGTGACAAGGTTAGGGATATCGCCAAAGCAGACATGATATAAGGTTAGGGATATCGCCAAAGCAGACATGTGATAAGGTTAGGGATATTGCCAAAACAGACATGTGACAAGGTTAGGGATATCGCCAATGCACACATGAGATAAGGTTAGGGATAGCATGTGATGATGTTAGGGATATTGCCAAAGCAGAAATGTGACAAGGTTATTAGTTTAAACATATTGTATTACTTATGTTACATGATAATACATATTTATATATAACATACACAAATGGATTGAACTACAAGTTATAACAACATTAGTTACAGTTCTCTCCATATTTTCAATATTGATATATTATGTATATCGGAATGAAATGTAATTACATTTGTAATATGGGTGAATTTGAAAAAAAATAATAGAAACTTTAGAAAGAAATAACACAAAAAGGTGAAAAAAATGGTGGGGAAAACCCCCGCTTGATAATCCTGCCTTGCCGCCCATCTCTATTGAAACTAAGGTTAGGGATATCGCCAAAGCAGACATGTGACAAGGTTGGGGATATTGCCAAAGCAGATATGTGACAAGGTTATGGATATCGCCAAAGCAGACATGTGACAAGGTTAGGGATATTGCCAAAGCAGACTTGTGCCAAGGTTAGAGATATCGCCAAAGCAGACGTGTGATAAGGTTAGGGATATTAAATGTGATGATATTAAATGCTAACAGCGATTCATTTAATACTATACATATACTACTCAAAATTTGCTAAGGATCACTTTTACTCTTCCATATAATTTTATTAGAAAGTAATTAACAATAACGATATTGATTTCATTGATACTTCAACAATTCCACAATTTGAATCAAAAATGAGATATAGGGTCCTATAGAAATAGGGTCCTATAGAAACCACAGCGTCCGAGCGCAATGGCACCGTAGGTCCACACTGTACTGCAAACAAGGACTTGAAAATACAATGAAAGAGACAAAAAACAACAGAAAGGGTGGTGAAGACAGGGTTACCGACTTGGAACGGTCAGTAGACATTAAGGCCTACTGGTTAGCTGAAATCGATTTTATATGCGCACAATCCTCGCTATTATCCTGTCTTCAACGCCCAAATATACAAGACAGTGTAAACAAAACTACATCCCATCAAAAGGAATTCTCTAACAATAAATTCCACATCCTGAGAAACTAACTAAAGAAACACATACAAAATAATAAACATCTCAGTTGTAGCTAAAGAGAAAACCAATATAGGGTACGGCCAGAAAACCCGAGGGACGAAAGCTCATGCACCCACCTCTTAGTTGGTCAAGTCATGAGATCACATGACCATACACTGCCCTAAATAATTTCATGTAAAATAGAAATAATGCTATTTATTTCAGCAAGAAATTTAGATAGCAAAATAATGATCCTTAGTAAATTTTGAGTAGCATATATATTTAGACGGTTTAAACTTTGCTATTGTACATGTTTACACCGTGAAGAAAGAGTCATTTATAGATGTAAGTATTACCAAACACTTCTAGCGCAGGCCAATTCCCCGAGTTATGGGAACTAAGCATTATGTGTCCGAATCGATAAATGACACTTATAATTATCGCGGTATTTCCCTCATAAATACAATTTGCAAAATATTTTCTACAATCCTTAAAAAACGATTATATTTGTGGGCTGAACAGAATAATAAAATAGACAAGGCACAGGCTGGGTTTCGAGAAGGTTACTCTACTATTGATAACATGTTTATTTTACAGGCGTTAGTGCAAAAATACCAATCTCGTAAAGGAGGTCACTTCTATTGTCTATTCGTTGACTTTGCTAAAGAGTTCGATAAGCTGCGGCATTCAATTCTCGTGGCTAGCATGATGAGTAAAGGTGTGCACGGGAAATTTCTAAATATTGTCAGTAGCATGTACGGTAACTTATCTGCTTGTGTTAAATCACATGGTCATTTAACGGAGAGTTAAATCCTGTCTAAGATTGGTACACGACAATGGGATGTTAGCAGTCCTCTGATGTTTGTGCTTTTTATTAATGACTTATGTACTCTTTTGAGAGAAAATGTCAGACTGGTATATTTGTAACAAATGACTTTCCTGACATATCAACGCTGTTAATTGTGGATGATTTGGGAAACTGTGCAAAAACTGTGATACAACTACAAAGACAAACTAGATTTTGATCAGAACCTGATCATACGGGCTTTCCTGTCTTAATGACGTCACGACGTCACAACTGTCAGAGTTGTCGAAGATGAAGACACTGATGGATTTATCACGAAAATAACTTCGAATCAGTGAAAAAACAAATTTCCAAATATTTTGACGTCACTGACGTCATGACGTCGGGATACCGTATGACGTTTTTGTACAACCGAACCCTGAACTCTACAATCTGTGAAAGTTTTATTCAAATACGATAATAAATAGATAAGATATAGACAAAACAAGAGTTCATTTATGACGTCACTGGCGGCCATCTTTGATGGCGACATGACAACTTTCCACATTATAGCACAATTATACTTTGATATCTACAAACTGTGAAAGTTTTATCAAACTCCGATGATAAATGACGGAGTTATGGCGATTACAAGATTTCTTAAATGATGTCATTGGCGGCCATTTTGGATGATGTCATGACGTTAAAACTGTCAGCGTCGACTGAGACAATGACATTGGATGACGTCATGACAATTTTCGACATTTTTGCACAAACCGACCTAATTCCCTACAGGCTGTGAAAGTTGCATCAAAATCCGATCATAAATGAAGGAGATATAGCGATTACAAGATTTCTCAAATGACGTCATTGGCGGCAATTTTGAATGATGTCATGACGTTAAAACTCTCAGGGTCGACTGAAACAATGAAACACTAATGGATTTTACAGTAAAAAAACATGAAAAATGCCATCACTCAAAAAATTGACTTTTCATAACATTGTGACGTCACTGACGTCAAGACGTTATTACATAGAGACACGTTTTTACGTTCTTGCATAACTAGACCCTGAACTCTACAATCTTTGAAAGTTTCATTCAAATCCGACTATAAATGTTTGAGATCTAGTGATAACAAAATGTGTCTGATGACGTCAATGGCGGCCATCTTGGATGACGTCATGACATCAATTTCTTCGAGGCACCAGTAGCGAATGTCCTCTATCATTGGATAAAATTTTGACTTGCTGCGACAAATATTTCTATGAGAATTGCGTGTAGGAGGAAGAATAATAAGAATAAACAGAACGAAAACAAGAGGTCTTTCCACTGAAAGGTGTAAAGCCCTAATAAATGTTATTAAATATTTCTGCGATAAGACAGGGATGAGAGTAAATCTCTCAAAATCCGAAGTTACAGTCTTTAGAATTGGTGGACCATTGCATAACTATGAAAAATGGACTTTTGGTGACAGTTCGATAAGAACTACGTCCCTGTATAAACATATGGGGCTTGTATTTACTCCTAAACTTTCATGGTCAAATTCCAAACGAAAACTAGCAGCACAGGCTAAACAAGAGACCCAAGAGGGCCTGTGGACGCTCTACTGGCTCAAGAAAAGTTATGTATAAGGGGCCAAAAGTCTTTCAAAATTCAATCAACCAGAACATGGCAATGATAGGTGCAACTAGGCTTAGTACTGATCATTCTCTCCAAGATTCGCTGATATCTGGCAAAGCGTTCAGAAGAGACTAATCTGGACAAAGTTTGTGTATTAAAACATTAAAAGGGTCACAACTCTGCCACAAATCATTCAACCGAAATATGGCGATGATATGCACAACTAGACTTGATACTGATCATCCTTGTCAAGTTTCGTCTATATCCAGCCAGGTGTTCAGGAGAACTAGCCCGAAAAATTTTGTGGTATCAAAATTCTTTAAAGGGCCATAACTCTGCCAAATATCTGTAAACCGGAACGTGACGATGACATGTACAACTAGGATTGGTGCTGATCATCCCTGCAAGCTTTCATTGAAGTCTGGCGAGGGGTTCAGGAGAAGTAGATCAGACAAAGTTTGTGTATTAAAATCTTTAAAGGGCCATAATTCTGCCAAAAAAATCATTCAACCGGAATACGGCAATGATTTGCACAACTAGACATGGAATTGATCATCCCTAAAAAGCTTCGTTTAAATCCGGCCAGGGTTCAGGAGAACTAGTCAGAACAAAGTTTGTGTATTAAAATCTTTAAAGGGCTATGACTCCGCCAAAATCATTCTTCAACTGGAACATGGTGACTATGTACAACTAGGCTTGGTACTGATCATCCCTGCAAAGTTTCAATGAAATCCGGCCAAATGAAGGCCCTTTCGTCTTAATGAGGCCAAGATATAAAATATTTCAGAAAATCAAGGGCCATGACTCCGATGTAAATGGTCTGGATGGTTTTCGAACTTGTCCAAGATTTCATTGATATTACCAATCTGGTAAAGTTTCTTAAAGATCGGATGAAAGATGAAGGCCATATCCTCTTAACGACGCAAAATATAGAACTTTTAACTAAATCAAGGGCAATAACGCCACTGTTACTAGTCCGATCTGGCTGGTTTTCGAACTTGACCGAGCTTTCATTGATATTAACAATCTAGTAAAGTTTCATGAAGATCGCATGAAAAATGAAGGCCTATCAACTTAACGAGGCAAAATATAGCATGTTTAACTAAATCAAGGGCCATAACTCCGCTGTTACTGGTCCGATCTGGCTTGTCTTCGAGATTGTTCGAGCTTTAATTGATATAAACAATCTGGTTAAATTTTGGTAAAGATCGAATGAAAGATAAAGGCCCAATCGTCTTAAAGAGTCAAAATACAGCATTTTTAACTAAATCAGGGGCCATAACTCCGCTGTTAATGGTCCGATCTAGCTGGTTTTCGAACTTGACCGAGCTTTTATTTATATAAACAATAAGGTGAAGTTTGGTAAAGACTGGATGAAAGATGAAGGCCCTATCGTCTTAATGAGGCAAAATATAGCATTTTTAACTAAATCAAGGGCAATAACTCCGCTGTTAATGGTCCGATCTAGCTGGTTTTCAAACTTGTACGAGCTTCGAAACTGTTCGAACTTTAATTGATATAAACAATCTGGTAAAGTTTGGTAAAGATCGAATGAAAGATAAAGGCCCAATCGTCTTAAAGAGTCAAAATATAGCATTTTTAACTAAATCAAGGGCCATAACTCCGCTGTTAATGGTCCGATATAGCTGGTTTTCAAACTTGTCCGAGCTTTCATTGATATAAACAATCTGGTAAAGTTTGGTAAAGACTGGATGAAAGATGAAGGCCCTATCGCCTTAATGAGGCAAAATATAGCATTTTAAACTAAATCAAGGGCAATAACTCCGCTGTTAATGGTCCGATCTAGCTGGTTTTCGAACTTGTCCGAGCTGTCATTGATATTAAAAATCTGTGCTAGTTTGGTAAAGATCAAATAATAAATGAAGAAGCTAGAGTGTTCACAAGGCTTAATATGGCATTTTTCAGCAAAACAAGGGCCATATCTCCGGTGAAATTATTTCGATCTACTTGTCCGAGCTTTCATTGATATAAAGACACTGGCAAAGTTAAGTAAAATTCCGATTAATATTGAAGGCCCTAGAGTGTTCCCAAGGCAGAAAATAGCATTTTTCAGAAAAAACAAGGGTCATAACTCCGGTGTTACTAATACAATTTAGCTGGTTTTCGAACTTGTTTGAGCTTTCATTGATATTAACAATATGTGTAAGTTTGGAAAAGATCAAATAATAAATGAATGTGCTAGAGTGTTCACAAGGCAGAAAATGGAAATTTTCAGAAAAAACAAGGGCCATAACTCTGGTGTTACTGACCCAATTTAGCTTATTTTTGAACTTGTCCAAGCTATCATTGGTATTAACAATCTGTGCACGTTTGGTAACGATCAAATAATAAATGAAGGTGTTAGAGCGTTCAGAAGGCAGAAAATAGCAATTTTCAGAAAAAAACAAGGGCCATAACTCCGGCACTACTTATCTGAATTGGCTGGTTTTCGAACTTGTCCGAGCTGTAATTGATATTAACAATCTTTGCAAGTTTGGTAAAGATCAAATACTAAATGAAGATGCTAGAGTGTTCACAAGGCTTAATATGCATTTTCCAGCAAAATAAGGGCCATACCTCCGGTGAAATTTATCCGATCCGGCTGCTTTTCGAACTTGTCCGAGCTTTCATTGATATCAACAACCAGTTAAAGTTTGGTAAAGATCGGACGAAAAATGAAGGCCCTATCGTGGTAACAGGACAAAAGTTAACGACGGACGGGCGACGGACGACGGACGGAAGACGGACAACTCGCCATCCCATAAAAGCTGTTCAATATTATCAAAGTAAGTTTAGTTACTTTCACAGTACAGAAATGTTTAAGATATTTGATGCGATGGTCAAGTCCATACTGTCTTACGGTTCAGAAATTTGGGGCTTCGCATATTCCGACAAAATCCAATCGGTACAGTCACGAGTATGTAATCGTTCATTGGTATTTTTTCGGTAAATAATAGCATGGCGGAAGACTACCGTTATGCTACGAATATTACTCAAGACGTATAAAATATCGGTGTAAACTCCTGCAAATGCCTAATACTAGATATCCAAAAAGTTGTTATAATATGCTTAAATCCTTGGGCGATGTAGGTCGGAAAACGTGGGCATCAGAAAGAAATATATATAGATCGGTCAGGGAAAGTAGCATTCAAGGAGGACAGTCAACCACAAAACACAGAAACAAACAGACAAACAAGAAGGCAAAAGTACCATTCTGTGATAAGCGAAATAAGGGCCAATTAGTATTTATTAGACATACGAAATAGAATCGTATCAAAGATCCATAAGAAATAATATTAGTAAACTTACGGACTGTTAAAAGAGGTCCAAATCACGACGTCAGTGTCTAATACAAGATAATGAGGAAAGTTAATGAAAACCCAAATAAAATGGGCCAAAATGTCGATGAGCACAAAACCTTCAACGCGGAGACATTTTACGGTCGCCACACGGCACAAACAACAGTTACAACACAACACACACGTGTACAAGTTCGTATAGTTTATTAAGTTCACAGAACCGTTCATTATCGAACCAAGATCCTAACCGACAGCCTAACCTTTACAGCACTAACTGTCTATCGTAACTGCTGTGTCTCTCCGCTTTTTGCAGGCCAATATATACTGAAACCGAATCTTAAGTTAAGTATCACTAATATGATGATTATACATTGGTCAACGTTTGATCAATTGCATGATCTACTTAATGAGAAAACAAAAGCATCCTACGTCTTTTGATAACTAAAGTTCAAATATCATCCAAGTCCTGGTACACAGGATAGTGTCACTTAACCACTTATGAACCCACCCCCCCCCCCCCCCCCCCCCCACACACACAA